>JAADVT010000958.1:0-12185 GCA_023335895.1 Pythium rishiriense | reverse complement strand
TTCCAAAGCGTCGGGACCCCCGCGCTCACGGTCTCCGATGTCCACACGTACCGCGACTTGCTCACGCACTACCACGTCGTCCAGGGCGAGCGTCCCAACACCAAGGCGCTCATGGCCGAGGCGTACGAGTTCCACGCCGACACGTCCATCTTGACGTACGGAAAGCCAGTGATCGGTGTGTTCGTGTCGGGTCCCGAGGCGATGAAGCGCGCGGTCGAGTACGCCGCCCATGAGATTGGTACGCGCCACTTTGACATCCACGAGGAAGAGTTTGAGATGTAAGGACGCGCGGTACTTCCGTGTAGACTGTACGGTTTAGTGCACATGATTGTCGATATTTGTACCCGCTAGATATTCTCCAATACACAAGATTCTCTTATTCGTCTACTAGAAACGTTCACGTGGTTTCGTCAATGGCTAGTTTCGCTCAAACCAACTGCAGTGTATTGGTGAGCCACCAGTCCTAATGCCTCGAGCAAACAAGTCGAGGAGGCACTGGTGTCGTCTAATCCTTCCCTGGGTTGCTCGGCGTCTGCGAGCACGCTGCGCTCGCAGAGAGGTTTGTCATAATGTACATAAACAGGACACCAGGAATCTGCTCATCGAGTCCACAAGTTCCATCAGGCAATGAACACCAAACTATTAGCGATCCAAAGGGCGGTTCTTTCCCCCCATGTCCATTGATTCCATTTACAACTCAAACTGCTCTTCACGGAGGTCAAACGCGCTCGAGTCGATCGCAGCGACGGCGAGTTCGACCGCGCGCTTGAGCGACTCGGGCCCGGACGTGAACACGCCGATCGCCGTCTGCTCGTTGCCGGTGTGGTCGTGCTGCGCGTGGGCCTGGCGCAGCAGCGCCGCGACTTCCGGCTGTGCGCCGACGACCACGCCGAGCTCGGCCAGCAGCTGACGGTACGTGGTGACCTGGAGGTTTTGGAGCGTGAACGGCGCGCTCAGGTCCTGGACGGCGTGGGCCACCGGCTCGCGGTTCTTTCCGAGCTTACGCTCGGCCAGCACGACAGCGACGACGGCCACAAACGCCGCCCCAAGCACTACACAGATCTCGACAAACCACTCGAGCAGCGACAGCCGGGCGTTCAGGCGCTTGATCTTGGTGCCGTACTCAAGGATGCCGAGGAGCAAGAGCGAGAGGCCAAACGCCGCCAGCGCCGCGAGGCTGGCGAATGACGTCGCACGCAGCGGCTGGCTGAAGGTGCGGCGCGACGCCGCCTCCGCCGTGGGCTCCGCGACCGTGTGGGCTCGGCCCGCGAGCTTGGTGTCGAGCGAGTCGTCGCTGACCGAGCCGGTCAGCGTCAAGTGGAAGCTGACGTGGCGTTGCTGCGGGTCGAGTTCGCGGAGCTGGACGAGCACGGGCGCGACCTCCTCCAGGAGAGCAAGCTCCCGGAACGCGAAGATGAACACGACCTTCTGCTGGACCGCACTGCCGTGGGCCGACAGCTTGGCCACCATGTCGTTCAGGATCGCGAGGATCGGCGTGACGCCAATGCCGCCAGCCACGAGGCACACGGTCGAGTACTCGTCATACATCTCGAGCGACGCGCCGTAGAACGCGTCAACGTACACGGTCGGGAGCACGTTCTTCTCCTTGCACTCGTTGGCGTGGGCCACGAGATCCTTGGTCCAGTCACCGAGCGACTTGAGCAGCACCGTGACGGTCGTCGGGCTTGCACGCGGTGAGGACGCGACCGTGAAGGCGTGCCACTGGAGCTTGGAGATGGCCGGCACGTTGAGGTAGAGGAACTGTCCGACCTGGTAGGCGCCGTCCGAACCCGGCGAGCGCTTGAAGACGACCTTGACGAGGTGCTCCGACAGTGCCGTGACCTCGACGACCTCGACGGGCGAGTAACCGTTCACGAACGACACCGATCGGCTGAGGCAGTAGAGCACGAGCGTCGGGAGAAGCCACAGGATCGAGTACTGCCAGTGGAGTGCGAGCATCACAACGGTCAGGAAGAGGAGCTGGTGTGTGTAGTAGAAGACGTTGTAGAACTGGCGGCGCACGAACGGAATCGCGGTCACGCCCATGAGCGCAAAGACGATGAACGAGAGCTGGCCAAAGACGTACTGCCAGCGCTTGAGGTTCTTGCTCTTGCTCAGGTCGCAGTTGAAGCACGGCATGGCCTGCTCGACCCACTCGCCCTCACGGATCCACGACCAGTAGTAGCACACTCCGTGGAGGAACGCCGTGGCGACCGTGACGACGCCGAGCCAGCGGTGGTACTTGACACTGTTGGCGTAAGAGATGTTGAAAAACTCCATCCAGGCGCTGTTGCGCGTGGCCGGCAAGAAGAGGAACGCCATGTTGAAGAGACACGTGAACCCGAGCGAGAGTCCGACACACTCGAGGTGCGCGCTGAAACCCTTGGGCTTCTTGGTCTTGACGCGGGTCACATAGTAGCGCACGAACACGTACACGTTACCAATCACGACCGCAAAGAAGAAGATCCACTCGCCAAAGCTCCAGTACGACACGCGGCCAAAGAGCGCGGGCTTGCGGCGCAGCACGAGCGCGACCTTGAGCAGGAACTGGGACGTGAGACGACGCGCGTTGTACTTGCGCAGGAACTCGACGAGCACGATGATGACCATCAACGGCAGCACCGAGAAGAGCGTGAAGTAGGTCCACCGGACCATTTCCATATGGCCCTTGGTGCCCCCCTTGCCTTGGCTTCGGGGCGCGCCCCACCACGTCTGGAGCGTCTTGGCGAGCTTGTCGTTGTACAGCGGCGTGAGCACGAGCACCTCGCCAAAGATGTAAAAGGCCATGCACAGCAGCACGACGAGCTGCGCGGCGCGGCCCGCGAGGCTGGCGCCGGGCGTGGACGGCGACGCGAGCCGGCGGCGCTCCTCGGGCGTCTTGAGCGGCGCGTACGCGTCCTGCTGCTCGGGCGTGAGCGGCACTTGGATCGGCGCCATCGGAAAGAGGCTTGAGGGGGGGGGTCTTGATGTGAAGAGCCCGCGGCGAATCCGATAATGAGCCCTGCGAGTCGCAAGGCTCGAGTGTCGCCGACCAACGCGGAATCAGCCCACGCACGCGCTAAGGTCGCCGTCGTTTAGCGAGCCGCGGAAGTTTGCACCATCCAAACCAGACCAAGCGCCGAGCACGTGGATCGGGACCGGCTTTTGTGGGGGGGGGGAGGGCCTTCCAGAATCCGTTGGTCTGGAGCGGCGACGACAGTGGCACCTCGTGGAATAAGACTTGGCGGCAGGTGAGACCATGAGATAGGGCAGCCGGCGGGCAGTCACTACGGTAGTTCGTCGTCGTACTGTACTGTACACTCCGGTTGGAAAAGAGGGAAGTATCGTCTTGGGGTCAGCGTCCGCATGTCCGACGGGCGCGTGGCGCCGGGCGAATCGTTGCGAATGGCGCGTTGGGAGACGCCCGAGGCACGTGGCTTCATTGCGCACAGACAGGTTCGACAGCCTGGTTATGTGCGACTGGCCCAATGATGGAATCGAATCAAGGTGCGATCCGAGTCGTTAGTACCAAATCAAGGTATCTCTACGACGACTAATTAGCCGTTTTATTATGATCCAAGACCTTGTTTTGTGAAAGTTAGTCGAGGCTTTGCTGTGAGCTGAGGTATCCACCGTCGTCCCCACAGGGAAAAGTAGCGACAGGTTTGTCGTGTGTGGAAAGCAGCAGCAGCCAGTATTCTCAGGATGGGAGAGGCCCAAGGCACGCGCGGGAACGGCGCGCGCACATTCTCAGATCACAGCAACTCAAGGAAAATCGGTTTGGTGGTGCGATGCCCACCAAGTCGTTCCATCGAACCGGTGGGAATACCGGTATCGCAGTCCGGTGGTGAGTATACAATATACGTATACTCGTTAACCGGATGGGTACGTATGCACCCTTTCTCGTGATTTCTAATTCCAGGGCGGCCCCACGAAACGACGCCGGCCCATCTTGGCGTTGTCTTCGAGAAGCTGCTCATCGGAGTGTTGCCCGTCCAAAGACGTACGACTTCCACCATGTCGTTCCCGTACCCGGCCGGCACGCGCATGACGGCGCGCGCCGTGGACAAGCTCCAGCTCGAGCGGCGCCGCCAGGAGCACGAGGCCGCGGCGATCCACAAGTTTGCGCAGGTCAACCAGCTCCAGGCGCTCCAGAACCAGTCGGACGCCACGGTCGTGGCGCGGCGGCGGTCCAACCAGATCGCGCAGCTCACGGCCGAGCGCATGCTCGAGGAGACCCACGCGCAGCAGCAGCTCGCGGCCCAGCGGCAGCTCCGCGAGAAGCAGCAGAACGAGCAGCTCGCGCACGCCATGGAAAAGTCCAAAAAGCTCAGCGAACAAAAAGAGCGCGAGATCCAGCGCATCTGCGAGTCGAGCGAGGAGCTGCGCGAGCTCGAGACGCTGCTCAAGACGGCCTACATGAACAAAGACCGCGCCGTGCAGCAGATGGAGAAGGAGACGCTCAAGACCATTGAGCGCACGCGCGACGCCGCGATGGAGCAGCAAATGGAGTACGACCGCCAGCGCGCGCTCGTCGACGCGCAGAACAAAGAGCTCGCCAAGCGCGCCGAGGCCGTCCAGGCCAAGAGCGTGCTGCAGACCCAGATGATCCAGCGCCAGGACCTGCGGCGCGAGGCCGAGATCGAGGCCGAGCGCGAGCGCCAGAAGATCGAGCAGCTCATCAAGCAAATCGAGCAGGAGGACGCCGAGGAGATCGCACGGAGAGAGGCCCAGCGCGGCATGACGCGCGACATGATCCGCCGCACGCAGGCCGAGCGCGAGCGCGCGCTGCTGATGAAAGCCGAGGCCGAGAGGCGCGAGGAAGAGCGGATTGCCGAGTACCGTCGCCAAGTCGAGTCCCGCGAGGCCGGCGTCAAGGCCGCCAACGACCAGAAGAAAGCCGAGGAAGACGCGCGGTTCCGTGCGGTCGAAGCCGAGATCCGTGCCAAGATGCGCGAGGAACAGGAGATCGAGCAGCTCCGCGACGAGCTCTGGGAGGAGGAAATGCTCCAGAAGAAGAAGCAGCAGGAAGAAGAGAAACTCGCGGCCAAGCTGCGCGCCAAGGAAGAGATGATGAACAGCAACGCCGTCCAGATGCGGCTCAAGCAGGAGCTCATCGCACGCCAACAGGCCGAAGAAGACGCGTTCAACGAGATGCTCAAGAAGAAGTTCCAGTCGGAGGCACGACGCGAGGCCGAGCTCGCCGCGTTCCGGCGCAAGCAGAAGGAAGAATACAAGGAAGAGATCGCCAAGCACAACGCCATCAAACAGCAGATGCTGTACGAGGAGCTCCAGCGCGAGCAGCGCGACCGCGAGTTGCAGGAGCGCGAGGAAGAGTACCGCCGCCAGGTCATCGAGCAGGCCAAGCAGCGGTTGCTACAGGAGCACGCCGAGGTGTTGCAAGGATACATGCCGCGCGTGCTGCCACGTCCGACGTCGTCGTCTTCGTCTTCTCGCCCGTCCAGCGGCAGCTACCGTTGATGCCCTTTCATTCTTGCTATATTTTTCTTCAGCTAGACAACACATTCACAGAGACAGCCGACACCTGCGATTCAGTATCCAATAGCAATGTATTTAAGCCTAAGCGTCGCGTGTTGTGCCCTCCGCGTTGGTGCGTACCTGGGCAGTCGGTCCTGTCGTCTTGGTGTGTGTGTGGGTTTCCTTATCTGTAGAACTTGAGCGAGCGGTCCATCGACGTCGAGGCCAAGTAACTGGAGTTCGGCGCAAACTTGACACTGGTCACGGCGGCCTTGTGGTCCTCAAACGTCTTGACTACTTCCCAATCCGTCTTTCCAACCTCCTTCAGTACCTGGATGTTCGAGCCAGCGACTGCGAGGTGCGTTCCACTGGGGTCAAATGTCAGTTCGTGGATTGGGCCAATCTTCTTGCCTCCTTGGTTGAGGTTGATCTCGAACACACTCTTCAGCTTTCGCAGATCCCACACGTTCACAACGCCATCCTGGCTGCCCGTTGCAAGCTGGTAGCCGTTCTCCGAGAAGGCCAAACTGTTGACAG
Organism: Pythium rishiriense; assembly: GCA_023335895.1. Lineage (NCBI taxonomy): Eukaryota > Oomycota > Peronosporomycetes > Pythiales > Pythiaceae > Pythium > Pythium rishiriense. Next base: position 6,191 of record JAADVT010000958.1, on the reverse strand, counting down.
CACTGTTGTGGCCTTCAAAAGTGACAACACTGGCCATCGACTTGATATCCCACATCTGTACGAGCTTGTTCTTCGAGCCCGTGCCAAAGATTGCGCCATCCGGGTGGAACACAGCACAGAGCGCTTCGTTCGAGGCGTTGGCCTTCTTGAGATCCGTGGCGTCGCCATTCAGGAAATACCGAGCGAGCAGCTTGCCGCTGCGAATGTCGGACAGCGCCCACGACGCATCCAGCGATGCACTGAGCACATAGTCGCCGGTCGCGTGGATCGACGTGCTGGTGACGGCGTCTTCGTGGAACGCGAGCGTGTGGACGGCCGCGTACGCGCCGCTATCCGTGGCGCTCCAGACCTTGACGGTCTTGTCGTGCGAGCCCGAGACGATGAGGTCGGCGGTCGCGTGGAACGCCACGTCGCTGACTTTCTTGCTGTGGCCGCTGAGCGTGGCCGCGAGCTGCTGCGTGGCCGTGCTGAACACCTTGACGTGCTTGTCGACGCCGCCCGTGGCCACGCGGTCCTGGTGCTTCGGGTCGATCGCGACGCGCAACACGCCGGGCTTGTCCGAGTCGTGGAGGGTGTGGCTCGACGCGGCCTTCCAGTCGCCGAGCCCGCGCAGCAGTTCGGCGCGCTGCGGGCCGACCGTCTTCTTGAACTCTTTGCGCTGCTTGGCGAGCGCCTTCTGGCGGGCCTCGATGGTCGCGATCGCCTCGGCGCTGAGCCCCTCGGTACCGTTCGCGTCCATGTCGACGTCGTCGGCGCCGTTACTGGTCGCCGTGGCCTTGGCCGCGAGCTTGGCGCGGAGCGATTCGTTCTCACTGTTGAGACGCGCGATCACGCGGCACGCGGCGTCGTGCTGGTACAGCGCGTGGGACAGCTCCTGCCGGGTCTTCTCGAGGTGTTTCTTGAGCGTGAACGTCTCGAGCACGACGGCGTCCCACTCGTTCTGGAACAGCGCGAGGATCTGCGGGATGCTCGCGGCCTCGGGCGAGAACGCGCTGAGGTTGCCGCTGGCCGACTGGCTCGCCGCGAGGGGCGACGGCTGGAGCGGCAGCAGGTCCTTGTCGGCGTCGAGCTCGTCGTTGGTCACGGGGCACCGCGACTGGTGCTGCGTCAGGTACGCGAGCACGAGCCGCTTCTCGAACACGTGGCCCGACTTGACACTGACCACGGGCTCCACGGGCACTTGGCCACTGATGCTACAGAGCATGGTCGCGGAGAGAGAGAGAGAGAGGGAGGGAAGAGACACAGAGTACGGGGGGGTTTCCCTTGGCGGGGGTGGGGCCCTCAATGGAAGGAAGCGAGGGGGGAAATGGCGGCGGCCAACACTTCAGATCCCGATATTTCGAAAAATGCACGGCATGGCTTGCCAAATGTCGATATATCAACTCGTAAAGTTCGCAGTGCGCACTTCCAAAACATGGTTTAACCTAAACGTTCCCGTCGGTAGATAAAAGGTTTTGGATAAACGAGGATCACATCCACGTCACTTTGGTTCGCGGAAACCACCTGGGGTATCCTCAATTCAAAAATGAATCGCACTTTTCGCCATTTTGAATTGGGTCCCCTCCTGCTCTCCTCACTCAGTTCCCGTCCCCCTCCCCCCACAAAAAAGCGAAGCCATCCCCCGGAGCCATGGCGGCGGACTCGCCGCCGGCGTTCAGCAGCAACCGCGCGAGCTTTGCGCAGCGGCAGGTCACGCAGGAGCAGCTCCGCGCCACGCAGGAGGAGCTCGCGACCAAGATCCGCGAGCTCCAGATCTACGAGTCCAACTACATCCAGCTCAAGAAGGACCTGTCGCGGTGGAAAAAGAAATTCGAGTTTATCTTTCGCGAGAACGAGCTGCTGTCGCTCGAGACGGCCAAGCTCGACGCGTCCCACAAGCAGATCGCGTTCCTCCAGCAGGAGATCAAGTTCAAAGAAGAAGAGAGCGAGGCGCTCCGCGGGCTCGTGAGCGCGCTCGAGGCCTCGAACAAGAAGGCCCGAGCGTCGCGGCTCGACTCGGCCGCGCGGCTCGCCCACCGGCGCGACCTGCCGGCGGCGGCCGCCGCGGGCGCGGCCGTGCTGGACCAGAGCACGGAGGCCGCGGCGCTCGGCGGCGACGGCGCGCCGCTCGCGCCCGTGAGCGAGCAGCTCGAGAAGGAGCGCGAGGATCGCGCGATCGAGAAGGAGCGGTTCGAGTCGGAGATCCAGGCGCTCAAGGCCGAAAACAATATGCTTCTCAAAGACCTCGACCGCCGCGACGCGGCCATGCAGCTCAGCGACGAAAAGGTGCTGGCTCACAAGGACCGTATCGCCGGGCTCGAGCAGGCGCTCAAGGACGAACAGGACTCGCACATGGCGCAGCTCCGCGAGAAGCAGGACTTGATCTCGGATTTGGAGGCCCAGATCCAGCAGATGGAGCGCCGCCGCCGCTCGTCGGCTGTGAGTCGCGACGAAAACGAAACGTTTGGCCCGACGAACCGGCTACTCCCGACCAAGTCGATCGACGAAGAAGGCGATGGCGCCGAGGACGACGATGAAGAGCCCGACACACCGCCGGGCACGCCGCCACCGATCTCGGCGGGCGGGCTCTTGCCGCCGACGGACCCCAAGGCCGACCAGGTGCTCAAAGACTGGGAAGACGACAAGAAGATCCGCCCGGCGCGCTCGACCGAGTTTGACTGGCAGCGCGTCGATGCGTTCGTCCAGCGCCTGCCGTTTGAGGCCAAGGAAGGCGCGGAGCGCATTCTCAAGCAAGTGCTCAATCCGGACGAGTTTCCCCAAGTGCCCGAGTCGCAGCTGCTCGTGCGTGGCGTGCCGCCCGAGTGCAAGAAGGAGCTCCAAGAGTTTTTGGTGCCGTTGCTCAAGGCCCACAAGCACTTGCGCGTGACGTACTCGACCATGCAGCGCCGTACGCTGGTGACGGATGTGCGACTGACGCTCGAGGAGCGCGAGAGCGAGTTCACGGGCGGCCTGGCGCTCGGCGAGAAGCGCTTTGGGCGCGACCACATGTTCTTGGGTCCCTCGCACGACGATGTCACGCGGCTCGTGCCTCACACGGCGCGTTTCCTGACCCATGAGAAGAAGGCGATCTACATTTCCAAGCCGTATGAACCAAAGAGCGAGTCGACGGCCACGACGGCGGCTTCGGAGACGGACCTTCCGCCCACGACACCAAACGAATTGGACGCGAACGGCGGCGCCCCGCCCGCGCCAACACCTACAATCGGTGCGGACGGTAAGGCAGGCAGTGGCAAGAAGTGGCCGATCGGTCTGTCGGACAAGACCAAGAAGCTCATGGGCAACATGGCTGCTGCTGCGAAGCAGCGCGTGGCGCGTATGAACCAGAGCAAGCACGTCCACGAAGGCACGACGTGCCAGTTCTGCCAGACCACGCCGATCGTGGGCTCGCGGTACTCGTGCGCGACGTGCGTTGGCTTTGATCTGTGCGAGAACTGTTACTCGCTCGGCGGCCACGGCCTGGAGAACTCGGATGAGCTCTTTTATCGTGTGCAGGAGCTCGTGCTGGCCAAGTGTCCCCGCCTCGTGGAGGAACTCGATCTCCTCGAGTTGCTGCGCTTTGAGATTTGTCGCTCAAACCTGCGCAAGTTTAGCTTTTGTCTCAACTGGCTCGCCGACATCGTCAACGGGAAGACCTCCCAGCAGCTCCAGGCGCGAGCGCTCGAAATCCCGGGCATCCGCCGTGACATCCGCAAGCTCTTTGTGCCGCTGCTCATCCGCGTTTGTAGTGACCGCGAGGACCTCGAGGTCAAGACCGAGTGGGAGCTCGAGAGCGACAACGCCGCCGAGGTCAAGAGCATCGACACGAGCGCGTCGGGCCGTGCGTCGATTGGTGAGGGCGACGGCCGCTTCCTCGAGACGCTGCGCATCTGGGTCGCCGACCAGTACCGCACGACGTCGCCGTTTGTCGAGCGCAGCCTGCTCAAGTTCCGCGAGGGTATGGCCGTCGAGGGCGACAGCGACGAGGAAGAAGCGAGCGACAACGAGGCGCGCGACCAGTTCGAAAGCGACGACCGCCCGTCGCGCAATCGCGCGATGACCGCGGCCGCGCGGATGACCCAGACCAGCGACGAGCGCGTGGCCTCGAGCCGCCGCGGCTTCACGGAGCGGAACCGCATGGTCAGCCAAGAGTTTTAGACGTCGAGGAGTGACGCGGGGTTCTCCACAAGTGTATCCGGTAAATAGTGTCAATGGTTCGAAAAAAAAAAAGAGGTGTCCAAAAAAAAAGAGGTGTCCATGGGTTGACATGCAAGAAGCTGGTGGTACATATTCATTAATGGAGGTAGTGTAAACTAGAAAATGTATGAAGCGTAGCTGCCCGCAAACTCATTCACATGTTTTCTAAGAGGTTTTTCGTCCCGCCATCGCAAATGGAGAGGAGTGACTCTTACTCATTTGAGTGACCCCGATCATCGTTGTCGTTCCATCATTTTGTGTTTTCTCGTGGGTGAAGATGCCGCCGCGCGCAAGCAAGCGGCTCAAGGCCGCGGCCGACAAGGCTGTCGCGACGACCGTGGAGACCAATACCACGACCACGCGCAAGACCAAGAAAGTGGCGGTTGCGGTGACCGAGGAGGTCACGACGGTCACAAGTGAGACCACGGCGGCGACCAAGAAGAGCGCGTCGTCCACCGACGCCAAGGCAGCGTGGGGCGCGCTGTTCGCGCCTGGCGCCAAGAAGGCCAAGAAGACCGTGGACGGTGAGCGTGCGTGGCCACGGCCCAAGCGCCTGGACGGTGCGCTGAGCGCCGAGCTACAGGAGAAGATCGCGGCGTTCGCGCGCTTTGAGGGCGTCGCGGCCAAGCAGAACGCCGCGGCGCTCAAGCTGGTCGCGTGGAACGTGAACGGGCTGCGCGCGCTGCTCAAGAAGGACGATTCGGTCCATTTGCGTGCCTACGTCGCGCAGGAAGACCCGGACGTGCTGTGCCTGAGCGAGACCAAGATCGACAGCGACGAGCTCCAGAAGGTACGCGTTGGGTGGGAACAACGTAACACGGCCTGGCCTTTGTTTGACGCGGGCGCACACTGTTATTGTTGGCTATGAATGCGTAGTTGGAGGACATGCTACCGCAGTACGAGTACCAGTACTGGTCGAGCGCGGCCAAGAAAGGGTACGCCGGTACGGCCGTGCTGAGCAAGACCAAGCCGCTGAGCGTGCGCGACGAGATCGTGGTCGAGGGCAAGCCCGACGACGAAGGCCGCTTTCTCGCGCTCGAGTTTGACACCTTTTGGCTCGTCCACACCTATGTACGACTGTCATATCCTACCGCCATTGGATCTGAACACCACTGACGGGACCCCTGTGGACGTAGGTGCCCAACTCGGGGATGAAGCTCGACCGACTGAGCTTCCGCACGGAGCAGTGGGACAAGGCCATGCTCAAGCTGCTCAAGGAACTCGAAGAGACCAAGCCCGTGGTTTGGTGTGGGGACCTGAACGTCGCGCATCACGACATCGACATCCATGACCCCAAGGGAAACGTACGTCACTATCGTGTCTAACTGGGAGAACTGGGAACTGATATGTGGACTATCCCCTCATACAGCGGAACAAGAGTCCGGGTTTTACGGACGCCGAACGCGAGAGCTTCACGGCGATCCTCGAGAGTGGCTTTGTGGACGCGTACCGCCACTTGAATCCGGAAACCGTCCAGTACACGTACTGGTCGTACCGCTTCAACGCCAAGGCCAAGAACAAGGGCTGGCGGCTCGACTATTTTGTGCTGTCCGAGTCGCTGCTCGACCGCGTGGTGCGTTTCGTGTTGGATGGGAGACTAACGCCCGTGGACTATGTGCTGACTCCTTTGTGGGGCGGGTTTCGACAGGAAACGTCGTTCGTTCGGCAGCACGTGAACGGCAGCGACCACGTGCCCATCGGCCTCGAGCTCAAGCCTGCCACGTAGGCGCATGCCCACGCCCCGTCGAGTGGATATCGGAGGCAGTGTTTAGCTTTCTCTCTAAACAGAAGTTTAGTCTGGAAACCAACAAACTCGCCACGGACCCACGATGGGGGACTATTGTGTGATGCTACCAACCAACCATACGCGGCACGAGCCGACGGGCGTTCGATCCATGACAGAGCTTCCCAAGAGTCGGGGGCTTGAACGCGACAGAACAGGTTAGCGGTTAGACCTCCCGAGTTATTGGCGCGCACTATAAAGCCCGTGCGTCTCCACGGGGGGGGGGGGGGGGGGG
>JAADVT010000957.1:0-12202 GCA_023335895.1 Pythium rishiriense | reverse complement strand
GGGGGGGGGGGGTACGCCTACCCACAGCGTTGGTGGGTACGTACCTGTGGTATCTACACTCGGCGCATCATGCGGCTCGTCGCGCGTGCGCTTGGCGGGCGTCGCTGGCGTCGCCATTTTTTCGTCGGAACTGGCCGAGGCCTTGGTGAGTGGGAGGGTTACACACCCGCCACCACCATTCGGGGATGTAACCATGTATTGACATGGGTTACATAGAATGATGTATTGAAATGGGTTAAACCACAACAAAATGGGGGCCACGAAGCGACGCCACTCAATCCGGTGGATCTTTCCGAGCCCCGGGCTCACGCGTTCACGGTTTCTGAGCCGCCAACGCAGGCGCCATCCTGTTGGGGGCCGTGCATCCCCTTGAGTGTGCAGGGTTTCGCGCCCCAGACCTCGCTAAACGTGCTCGTCAGACGCTGACATTGGTCGCGGTCTAAAAACAAACTCGTGGCGAGGCTTCCAGCTGTCTCAGCATGGCGCCACTGAGACCATCGCGCAGCTCGTGACGGGCCATGAAAGACGACTTCAAGGGCGTCGCGCCGTCGCCCTCGACACCCTCACGGCGTACTGGCACGCCACAACCCACGGGCTCGTCGCGGCGACCGAGCGACAGCACCAACCCGAACAACTCCACCAACAATGGAAATGGCACGCGAGGGCCACAGCCGTCGCCGCGCGCCAAGGCCCACGCCGTGCGCGACGCTGTGGGGGTCGGCGATACCACGGCCATGTCACCGCCACGGGACAACGTCACGTTCATCACGGCGCTCGCCGCGACCAAGCCGCTCGCCAGCCAGCGCCGTGCTTTCGGGAGCGACGCCGCGACGCCACCTCGCGGGGCGGCGCTCCGTCCGCCATCACCCATGGAGGCGGCCGATGCCGATCGAGCGCGCGAGGCCGCCAAGTCGTCCAGTTCGACGGGCGAGCCCATGGTCGCCAATTACGTTGGCGCCGGCGCACTCGGCGGCTTCTGGCGGTTGTTCCACCGCGAAGAGACCGTCCACAACCACTCGGTGGCCGCGGCCCAGCCGCCTCGGCCCGCGAGCCCGACGCCACCGCGCGCACGAGGGTCGTTGGTGTCGTCCTCATCAAAGCCCGCTGTGGACGAGCAGCGCCGCCCGTCGCTACTCGTGCCACTATCGGACCGACCACGGTCTGCACGGTCCACGTACCTCGCGGCCGTGCGCAAGCTCCACTTGACACCCGAGCCCTTGGGCATCGTCCGGCGACGCGCGCCCGACAAAGGCCCGTCCTCCAGTGCCTCGACGTCCTCGGCACTCGCGTGCTCCAGCGGCGTCGCGAGCTCCACGCAAGAGATCAACCTGAGCAGCTACTGCATGGGCGACGTGTACGCGACCGCGTTCAGTGAGAGCTACGCGCTCGTCCCCGGCGTCGAGGCCGTCAACCTCGCGAGCAACCGCATCAGCGACGCCGTCGCGGCGCGGCTCGTCGCCAATCTCGTCCACGCGCCGGTGCCCGTGCCCGCGGCCACGACGCTCCAGTCGCTCAACCTCTCGCACAATGCGCTCGGCGGGTCGGCCGCGCGCGTGCTCGCCGAGCTGCTCAAGACCTCGCGGGCGCTCACGTCGCTCAACCTCGCGCACAACCACCTCAAAGACCGCGACATCGCCGTGCTGTGCGACGCGCTCCAGAAGAACCAGACGCTGGCCAAAGTCCACCTGTCCGAGAACCGCTTTGGCGTGCCGGGCATGGTCGCGATCGCCAAGTTTCTCGAGGAAAACGCCAAGATCGAGGAAGTGTACCTGGCGTGGAACAACCTGCGCGGGCTCGGCGCGCTCAAAGTCGTCGAGGCGCTCAAGTTCCACGCGTCGATCCGCGTGCTCGATCTCTCGTGGAACGCGCTCGACTCGAACGAGCAGCTCAAGCCGCGCGCGATCGTGACGGCGCTCGCCGACGCGCTAGCCAACAACAAGGTGCTCGCGCACCTCGACCTGTCCAACAACCGCCTCGACCGCGACGACTGCGCCGTGCTGGCCAAGCAGCTCGAGCTCAACCACACGCTCATCGGGCTCCACCTGAGCGGCAACTGCGGCGCCATGGACTCGCGCGGCTTCCTCGTCGCGAGCGCGGCGGCCACGCAGACCAAGCTGCTGGACCAGCACAAAATGTACTCGATCGCGGTCTTTGAAGAGACCATGAGCGACGCCGGGAGCGGCGTGTTCCCTCCCCACGTCGCCCAGCTCGTGGACCGCTTCTGCTGGTACTGCGGCCAGTGGAGCGAGCACCGCTTCGCGTGGACGCCGCCGCCCCACGAGCTGCCCGCGGCCGCGGCCGTGCGCGTCCACGTGAGCCACGACGACTGGCGCGGCGTCGACATGGAGAAACGAGACGACGGGTCGTTCAGCGCCTACTTGGTGCTGCCGCCGGGCAAGACCGAGTATTTCTTCACGATCTCGGACCGCGCGAGCGACCACGTGAGCCACCACTACATCCCGGAGAAGCGCCACGTCAAGCGCGCCCACGTCCACCACCGCGACGCGCCGCCCGAGGTGTTTGGCGATCTCGCGTTTGTCAACGTGCTGCGCAACGCACGCCGCGACGGCCGTGACCCGTGCAACACGCTCACGCCGCGGTCCACGGGCAAGGGCGGCGGCGAGCGCGTCGCCAAGTGGGACATCAACCGCAGCGTCTTTGCGCGGCGGCGGCGCGAGTCGGTCCAGCGCAGCTTTGTGGACACGGACGCGTTCGTGACCAAGGCCTGCGCCGCCGACTGGCGCCAGTGTAAAGTCGACCGGTTCGTCAAAGACCCGGCGCGCCGTAAAGAAGTCGAGCAGTGTGTCGCGCGCCACTACCGCACGATCTCCAACGTGTACCGCAAGTACTGCGGCCACGGCGTGCTCACGAGCGTCGCGCTGGTCGCGGCGCTGACGCCGGCCGTGGCCATGCAGATCCAGAACGACGTCATCTCGGTGCCCTGGAGCGGCTACATGGAGTTTTTGACCGAGTGCAAGATCCTCGATGAAAGCTCCGAGTACTGCCGGTACGCCGACTGTGAGAACGTGTTTGTGGCCGCCAACCTGGAGCTCACGCAGGAGGCAAAGGAAAAGGATAACCCGGACCGAAGCCTCACGCGGTTCGAGTTTGTCGAGGTCGTCATGCGCATCGCAATCAACAAATACCACCGGAGTACGTGTGTCGGGTGGGTTCTCTTGTGGCGGACAGGGGCAATGTCTCTGACAAAGTGATCTCGTTGTGGCTGTAGCCAACGTATGTGATACGCCAGCCAAGGCCGTTGACAAGCTCGTGGTCGAGCACTTGGTGCCCAACTGTCCGGAAGACCCGAACGACTTTCGCCAGCGGTTCCTGTACACTGAGGAAGTCAGCGACATTTTCTCGGAGCATATCGTTTTGGTACGGTGGTTGGCTTGCGTTGATTTGGCTCATCGCACAGCCTGAGTCGTCTGACGTTATGATGTGGTGTCTGTCCTCGTAGCTCCAGGACGTGTACGACTCCAATATGGGTCGCTTCTGCAAGCCTGGCGAGAAGAAGGGCATGCAGCTGGCTGAGTTCCTCATCGTCATGGAGCGGTACCAGGTATACAGCGAGTCCTTCCGGATCCGCGACGTCAAAGACCCGTTCCTAGCCTGTAAGCTCGTGGTACTGGACGAGATGGCGACCGTCGGCCACAAGAAGCTGCTGCTGACCGATTTCATGGAGCTATTGTTGCGCGTGGCCGTGCTGCGCTACCCGCCCACGAGGCCCACGACCGTGGCCGAGGCGGCCAAGAGCCTCCAGAAGCTCGTAGTGAACCACTTTATCAAGCACGAAGCGCTGCTGGACCAGTTCCGAGAGACCGTGGACCAGGCTATGGCACAGCAGCGGATCGAAGAGTTCGCAGAGGCTATCAACGCACAGAAGCGACAGTCCAAGCCCGGCCGCAAGTCGAGCCGCCCACGCGGCAGCGCGAGTGGCAGGGCCAGTGCGCAGAGAGTCAGGGAAGAGAGCGACGAGGACGATGACAGCTCGGGTGACGACAAGGAGAAAGACGACCGAGCGTCGTCGCCGTCACCGCCTCCACATCGACAATCGTTACCACCACAGGAGACACCACAACCACCACCGCCGATAGTGGAAGCCGAGGGGTCCCAGTTGCCTTCTCCTCTAGAGGAGCCCATTTCCTCACCCGCATCCGACGCGGGCGAGAGCGGATAGACCAAGTACTGTAGTAGGGCCGATTGGTGGTGTGCAAAGAACATGGTGTGTGGGATTTTCTCTATACATAAAAAGCCGCGGGGGCACTACCAAGAAAGAGAGACCGTGCGGACCCTTACTTGTTCTTGGCAGCGAGCGCCTTCTGGTAGTCGGCGACGAGCTTCTCCTGGATGTCGCGCTGCACGTAGTCGTGCGTCTTGTACTCCATCGTGAACTCGCCCTTGCCCTGCGTGGACGAGCGCAGGTCCGTCGAGAAGCCAAACATGTTCTGGAGCGGCACGTCGCAGCGCACGACCGTCTGCAACTCGTCGGCCTCGCTCGAGTTGATCATACCACGGCGACGGTTGATCTCGGCGATGACCGTGCCCTGGAACTCGTTCGGCACCTCGACCTCGACGGCCATGATCGGCTCGAGCACGCACGGGTCGGCCTTGGTGAAGGCCTGGCGGATGGCCTGCACCATGGCCGTCTTGAAAGCCAACTCGCTCGAATCGACCGAGTGGGCCTGGCCATCGTTGATCACAACGCGCAGACGCTGCACCGGGTGGCCCACGAGCCAGCCCTTCTGGACGGCCTCGTGCGTACCCTTCTCACAGGCCGCGATGTACTCAGGTGGGATGGCGTTACCGATAATGTCGTTGACAAACTCGACGCCGCCGTCGCCCTCGCCCTCCGGGATGGGCTCGATGTAGCCCACGACACGCGCGTACTGGCCCGAACCACCGCTCTGCTTACGGTGCAGGTAGTTGAACTCGGCGCGCGAACGCACAGTCTCGCGGTAGTTGACCTGGGGCGCACCCGTGGCCACTTCGACGCCGTACTCGCGCTTCATGCGCTCCACGTAGATCTGCAAGTGGAGCTCACCCATACCCGAGATGATGGTCTCCTTGCTGTCGTCGTCGACGCGCACGCGGAACGTCGGGTCCTCCTTCTGGAAGCGGTTGAGCGCCTTCGAGAAGTTGGCGGCCTGGGTCTTGTTCGTCGGGGTCACGGCCAGCGACATGACCGGCTCGGGCACGTGCAGACTCGTGAGCGTGAACTTGCCGGCGTTCGAGTCGCAGAACGTGTCCATACTCGCGCACTCGACGCCGAACATGGCTGCGACCTCGCCGGCCGTGACCTCGTCGACGTCCTGCATCTCGTTCGAGTGCATCTTGACGAGGCGTGGCACCTTGATGCGCTTCATGTCCGACATGTTGTAAATGAAGCCACCGCGCTTGAGCGTACCCGAGTACACACGCATGTACGTGAGCTGGCCAAACTTGCCTTCCTCGAGCTTGAACGCGAGCGCAAGCAGCGGCGCTTCGGGCGCGCACGGCACGAGCACCTTCTCTTCGTGGGCGGTCTGGTCGAGCGCAAAGTTGGCGATCTCCGTGGGCGCCGGCAGGTACGCGATGACAGCGTCCAGCAGCGGCTGCACACCGCGGTTCTTGAAGGCCGAGCCCATGAGCACGGGCACAAACTTGTGCGCGATGGTCGCGCGGCGGATCGCAGCCTGGAGCTGCTCGACCGTGGGCTCCTCCTCCATGAGGAACAGCTCGCCGATCTCCTCGTCCACGTCCGCGAGGTTCTCGATCATCTCGGCGCGCTTCTCTTCAGCGAGCGCACGCACATCCTCGGGGATGTCGTCCGACTCCTCGATGGTCTCACCGTTGTCGCCGACGTTGCGCAGCGCCTTCATGGTCACGAGGTCCACGACGCCCTCGAGGTCGTTCTCGAGGCCGATGGGCACCTGGAGCGCGGCGGCGTTGAGCTTGAGCTGCTTGCGGATGTCGCGGATGACCTTCCACGGGTTGGCGCCCATGCGGTCGAGCTTGTTGATGAACGCGACGCGCGGCACGCCGTAGCGCTTCATCTGCTTGTCGACCGTCAGCGACTGGCTCTGCACGCCCGAGACGCCGCAGAGCACGAGCACGCCGCCGTCGAGCACGCGGAGCGCGCGCTCGACCTCGATCGTGAAGTCGACGTGGCCCGGCGTGTCGATGATGTTGATGTTCGAGTCCTTCCACGAGCAGTACGTCGCGGCCGACTGGATCGTGATGCCCTTTTCGCGCTCAAGCTCCATCGAGTCCATCTTGGCGCCGACGCCGTCCTTGCCGCGGACGTCGTGGATGGCGTTGATGCGGCCCGTGTAGAACAGGATGCGCTCCGTGAGCGTGGTCTTGCCCGAGTCGATGTGGGCCGAGATACCAATGTTGCGCAGGTTGCTCATGTAGCCCTCGGGCACCTGCACGTCCGGCGCGATCGAGCGCACGGCGTCCGAGGCCGTCGAGAGCGAAGCGGCGCCCTGGAGGCGGCGCGACGGCAGCAGCGCCGACGACGCGCGGGTCGAGCGCGCGACGGCGGCGCGGGAGAGTTGCAGCCAGCGCATGGTCGGGAGGAGAGGCAAGGACTGAAATGAGCGGCCGAGACGTCGGTCCGGTGTGGGGCCGTGCGCGGGTCGCAGATTCCAGCCCAGCCATTGGTGGAGCTCAAGAGCTCTCCCTGTGAAAGACGATGGGCCAGCGATGTATCCAATTGGAAAGGGACCCGAAGCGTGTTTTTGCGGCCGGAGATTCCCGGCCCCAGATCATCCCATATCATTTATTAGGGGTAACGAGTAGAGATAATGTATTGTATTTGGCAAGCACTTCGCCTCGATTTCGGACGGGTATTATGTTTCATGGTTTGATGATCTTCAAGCGTCGTTCTCAGACTCAGATCGGCTGGTACGTGGCACGGCGGTGCCAGATGCGCTGCAAGTGGACCACCAGCACGGTCGCAACGACGCCCATCGCGGCGCCCACAACGACGCACACACCACCGGAAGATCCCCCTCCCCCATGAACCTCCATGGTGCGCAACATTGAAATAACGGACGCGTTGGGTGATGTGGAGGAAGAAGACGATGCGACTTTGGGCCATGCAGCGAACTCGGTACGAGACACCCAAGCGGCCGGGTACCCGGGGCTCTGCATGCCGCCTTCGCTCTCGCTCGTGGTGATGTATCCGTCGCTGTACTTGGCTACGAGCCGCCATGCGAGTTGCCACCAGTCAGCGACCACGCGGTCCGCGAACGCATTGTTCTCCTTCTCGAGAATCGCCACGACAGCCTCGGGACCTTCAGCCGAGGCGTGCTCCACTGACAAACGCGCCTGACGCTGCAGTGCCTCGGTCTGCAGCCGCTGGACCTCGGCCTTGATGTCTTGGCTGATGGCGTCGAAGCGCAGCGAGCTCCAGTTGTTCACGAAATCGAATGCCCACCACGCCGACTGTTGCGAGAACTCGCTTTGCTTGCCCTCCAAGTACGATCTCGGTAGCGACTGCTGCGCACAGGAGAACGGCACGTACACAGTGCCATGCGGTGCGCTTTGACCATACCATGTGATACCACCTAGCGCATCTGGAAGATTGCCGCGCACCTGAAGCACGAAACTGAACAGTGTACGATGCAGCGAGATCGCTCTAGCCCACCCGCCTTGAAGGCCAGGAACGAAGCCGCTGTATCGCACGGGGTTCCCAAACGGCCCCGCTCCAGATCCCTTCGTCAAGTCGTACGGAGTGCCTTCATAGTGGTCCCGCAAAATGTCCATCACGGCTTCGACTCCCACAGGATGGTCTACTGGTACAGAAAATGGCAACTCGGGCTTTGAATCCACATAGCCAAGTTGGACATTTAGCTGTAACGATGGCGCAAACCGGTCAAATACACGCCACTTCCGGCCATCTAGAAACAATCTCGGACCGACTGCTGGTGGGTCGTACGCGTATGCCTTTTTGAAGTTAAATGGCTCTTGAGCAGGGTCCCACCAGCCCATGTCTTGCGCAAAGCTAAACACATTGTCGGACGCGAGGAAGTGGTCTGGGTCTTCCAGATTGATCGTCTCGATCACAAACTCATTGGGCACGATCGTGACGTGGTCGTCTTCGAGGCGTTGTGCGGCCCACACTGCACTCGCGTTGCCGGGCCCCGTCAGGATGTGGAAAATCCAGACTTCACCGTACTTGTCGGTGATGCCCAGCGCTTCACTGGAGCCGTGGCCCGGGTTCTCAGGAGTGCCGCTGTAATCGCCGTAAAAGCCGTGCTGGACAGCGAGATCGCCCATGAGTTGAACTGCGCAGCGCGCGTTGTCGCACCGCTCAAGCGCGATCCGCGTGAGCTCGCCAATGGAGAACAAATTGTAGCCATGAGGCAGATCGCTGGCCCAACCGAACGTCTTGGCGTTGCACGTGCTCTCGGCAATGCTCAGCTGAACGTCGTTCATGACGCCGTAGTCTTGCTCCAGATAGCCGTGTGTGTACGGCACCTGATCGATGAATCCCAGGGGCTTGAAGACTGCTTCATCCGCTTTAGGAGTGTATGCTTTAGCACGGTCAGGGGCCACGACGCGTGGGTACCCGCCGTTGAGACGGTACACAGCGCGCCGACCTTGTTGGGTGTTGTCGCCGACCAAGGAGTGGTTTCGCGCTGGCACGCGCACGAGCCGTAGGTCACCAGTGTCGCCGCCGGCGTCGTCCGTGTGGGCGACGATCGTCGAGCCGTCCACCGTCGCGTGCTTGCCCAGCGCGACCATTGTGCACGGCGTCGCGGGCACCATGAGCAGCGCCACCATTACCGACAGTGCCACCATGGTGGCGCGCATTGGCCGCATCGCTTGGTGCTCGCGTTGCTCCGACCGCAAACGTCGAAATGGCAGTCCACGGCGTTGAAGTTGGCGTGGGGCTGACGTACGAGCAGTGTCTCATACACACACAACCAACCAACCTATCTTGGCACCGTTATTTTCGGTTGGAACTGGCGGTTGAATGACGACACGAAACCACCAGGCGGCTCCCCCGCCAGCGCGCCGGGTCCCATTTTCCTTCTTCTGTTCCTTCGCCGATGGTCGTCGCACTCGCCGCCGCCGCCGCCAAGGTCGCCGGAGCCACGGCCTCGACGACGCTCTCGTCCGTGCGCCCGGCAGCCACGTCCAAGCCCTCCGCAGACCTCTGGTCGGACCTGCTCTTGGCCTGTATCGTCATCTTCGTGGTGCTCGCGCCGTCCTACTTTTTCCGCGTCGACAAGCCGTCGCAGGCACGCCGCGCGAGTGACAAGAAGAGACACTAAAGTGAGGGACCCACACTCTCCCAGGTGCCCACTGCCATCAACCAAACCAGACCCACCACCAAGCGACGACCATGGGCGAGAGCGACGCGCGTAAGCGGCCGCGACGCGACGCTGCGTCGGCCGCGCAGGCGACCATCGCCGGCGCCGTGTCGGGCGGCGTCACGCGGCTCGTGGCGGCTCCGCTCGGTACTGTTTTCGTTATGATCCCAATACAGCGCTTTAAGATCTGTGGTTTAACATGCTGCTTTGGATTGTGTCCATACCCGTCGGATTGGGCAAGATCTCGTGAAGATTCGGTACGCTCCTACATGTGTGTGTGTGACTTCGATCCGTGGTGTGTGCTGAGGGATCTCAATCGCTGGTGGTGTGATGGACGGTGCGTAGCTTTCAAGTACAGCAGGCGCCGATTTCCAGGGCCCACGCGACCGCCAAGTACGTCGGCTTTGTCCAGTCGATCACGAGCATCCATGCCGAGGAAGGCCTCAAGTCGTTCTGGCGTGGCAACCTCGCGGCCACGGGCCTGTGGGTCTCGTACTCGGCGATCCAATTCGGCTCGTACAAGCGCTTGGACGCGTTCTGGCCTGAGGACGTCGCTGCCCGCCACCCGACGCTCGTGAGCGGTGCCAACGGCGCCTGTGCCGGTGTCATCGCGACGCTCGTGACCTACCCACTCGACTTGTTTCGCACGGTGTTTGCCAGTCAAGGAGTTCCAAAGCCGTACCCTACGATGCGAAGCCTCGCGGCGCACACACTCGAGGCCCGCGGACTGCGGGGCTTTTACAGTGGCATCGGTCCAACCCTCTTCCAGATCGCGCCATACATGGGGCTCAGCTTCGGGATCTATTCGACGCTAAATACTGCCATCGCAGAAGCCAACGAGGCCTCGCCTCTTCAGGGCGTTAAACGAGCGCTTTCGTTTGTCGGGTCAGGTGCTGTGGCAGGATTGCTGTCGAAGCTCGCCGTATACCCGCTCGACACCGTCAAAAAGCGCATGCAGGTGCGACACATTACGCGCTGTAAGTCCTACGGGGAAATCCCCAACTACGCGAACTCGTGGCAATGCTTCAGGGATATCGTGACGCGAGAAGGCGTTGTGGGGCTCTACAAGGGCACATGGCCGAGTTTGCTCAAGTCCGTGGTCACGCACAGCTCTACTTTCGCCGTTTATGAAGTCACTCTGTCGCTCCTAAAAAGTTTCGATGATTAACCTTCGATACATTTTCGAGTACAGTCCCATAGACACAGAACGCGACGTGTGTGAGATCTCGTCGTAGCTAGATTGGCGTCGAAAACATTACATTCACCCGCCTTGGCTCCGCGGTATTTTTCTGAGGCTGTTAAATAGTGGACACTGCTGGGGAAGGCTGCTGTCATACTGCGTGATTTGTCTTTGATGTCGACTTCGTCACACCATCGCCACCATTCTGTGCGGGTACACTGGTACGTTGCTGGCTACCGGTGCTTTCATGCTGCCGTCGGTGCAGATCTTCGAGATACTGGAGCCGTTTTGCATCGGCTACGATACGTTCAATAGAGATCTACGTATGATTTATGTTAGACCACCCCATGCATCAAGTAGCAACAGCTTCAGTGCACGAGATTCGTACCTTCTTGACGTCTGCCAGGATGTGGCGCCGTACTGCCTCTGCGTCGGTAAGCGCCAGCACGGCAGCGCGGTCGTCACCCTTAGCGCGTTTATCCACATGGCCGTCGTTTGTTATCCGTGTCTCGGCACTGCGACCGCCTGTGCTGTTCCCACGAGCGACGACGGCGCGGACAAACACACTGTTCGAAGGAGTTGTTGACGCGCCGGTGGAGGCAGCGGGCGGCGTCTTGGGCAGCCGTCTGTGGTCGGTTGTGAGAGCGGTCCGTGACGCCAAATCCCGCGAGTTGGAGCGCTTCCGAGCCTGTGACTAGCGTAGGCCGAACAGTGGTCGTCACGGGTGTTAGTCTGCACACAGGCATTCCAACACGGCCAGCAAGAAAACCAGAGTACTCTACCTGGTTACTTGGGCTGCTGACGCTCTCTCCAGAGAGCTTGGAAGTATTCACCTTGGTCTTGGCGCCTCCACTCGCCGCCGCGCTCGGTGTGACCGCCCGCACGGTCTGTGGGGACTTTATCTTACTTGCGGGTTTGTGTTCCTCCGCGGCCGGTGGTGCCGAGATCGACCGCAGTAAGTTGGTCTTGGGCACCAGCGTCAGCGTCGCACGCTGGTCGACTGGAGGCGCGTAAGTCGCAGTGGGTATCGTGGCCGCGGCGACTTGCGGAGCCATCGCGTGCGTGTCAACTCGCAACGACGCGTTGAGTTGGAGCGGCTGCGCCGGCACCGCCTTCTTTTCGACGACCAGCTCGAGCTGGTCCACGCGGGCTTGAAGCGCATCCTTCCAGTTGTCCTCGTCGTCGTCATTGTCTGCCCAGTCGGACATTGACTGGCGGCACTACACACCACCGAAACCCAACGCATGAGAATCATCTACCTACCGCTCCCTGGCTCCCATGAGCGACTCACCTCGGTCGAGAGCGCCTTCCCAGGGCCGTCACTCGCGTCGGCGTTGTCCTCCTCGGCGCTCTCCATGTTCGCGTCGCTGGGGAAGTCGTCGTCCCAGACGTCCCCTTCCTCTTCCGTGTCCTTGTCCTCCTGGACGCCTCTCTCGCCATCTCCGTTCGTGCGCGCCACCTGCGCCGTCGCTATCCGAGCGTCGCGCTCGCCGTGGGACTCGGCCGCGTGCCCGAACAGCGACTGGAACGTGCGGCTCGCGCCGCCACTGCCGCCGGCCCCGTCTCTCACCGTCACCTCCATTTTCCCGGCTGCGTGCTCTCGGTTTATATTCCCAACAACAGTGAGCGCTTCCCGGCTCGGCGCATACTCGAAGTCGCCTTTGGTCTGGTCGGTCGGGCACACTTTTCGACTGTTCCAAGAACGGACCCACTTCTG
>JAADVT010000956.1:0-12207 GCA_023335895.1 Pythium rishiriense | reverse complement strand
GTTCGGCTCCAACTCGGGCTACGCGTTGAACCCAGCGCGTGACTTTGGTCCTCGTCTCGCGACGGCGGTGTGCGGTTGGGGCTCGAAGGTGTTCACGCTTCGCGACTCGTACTTTTGGATCCCGATCGTGGCTCCTCTCTTGGGTGGCATCTTCGGTGGCTACTGCTACAAGATCTTCATCGAGAACCACCACCCGCGCAAGTAAGCGAGGGGAAGCGACCCTCGCGGCCCAAAACGACGCTTTTTCGGAGCGCGTACAGTAGTAGTACTCTAAATACATTTCAGTGTGCCGTAAACAGATCAAGGTGGACGTCCTGTCCTAGCGCCCTCCATGGCGCTGCATGCGAAGTGCGAACTGCTGGCGAAGTGTTCCTTCCGCCCCAAGGGTCAAGGCTTATTAGCCTTGGGTCGGTCATGAGATCTACCGTCCAGTATTTGGCAGTAATGGAGTACTGACCTTATGACCAACACTCGGATTATCGTGTACTATATTCGGGTAAACTTGGAGTCATGCCCGGGTCCAACCCGAACGTTCCTACGCGTGTCTCGCAGCATGCGTGTGTGTATGTGCCACCTACTAAGGCTGAGATGGCACCACGGTCCACCGCCATTCTTTCGGTACAAAGTGAAGCGAACTCCACTGGGGCTCGACTCCGGTGGTCAACAAAGTAGCAACCGCACCAATTAATTAGGCACTTGCCCGCAGAGCGTTCGACGCAACGGCCCAAGCGGGACCGGTGCGCTGGTGGCGCTACCAGCACACGACGTCTATAAAAGAACGCGAGGGCCCGAGAGGACACCGCACACTGGCCAGAAACTCGCGTTGTGGCAGCGCGTGGCGGCTGTCTGGGTCCAAAAGGGATTGTCCGGTAATGTGGTCTCTCTTTGCAGCGGCGCCGCGCATGCAGCCAGCCCCCTACACTGAGACTGAGACAGAGAGAGCTATGATAGGTCTCGCTGGGTGGGGCTGTCGCCTCGCGCTGCGTGTTTCTCTCGGCCTTCATGTCGCCTGCGTGTTTCTTCGCCGCGTAAGCCGCGATCCGTTGCAAGTGGACAGGAAAAAGAACAAGAGCACGATCGCACACGAGTGCCACAGACACGCACGCCCTTCCAAAGAGCCAATCGCCACCATGTGACGTGGCACGCCGTGGCCGCTTGGGCTCGTTTGAATAACCTATAATAGTTCAAATTGTTAAACAATACGTCGAACGAGCCCAAATGGTATTGAGATAGCGTTAATATGGGTTGGTAACTGACGCCACGCACGAAATGTTCAGGGTCGCAAAAACACGGTGTCCAACATGGGTACACTTTTTTTGGAAGTTGATTCATGCCCTTGGGGCGGGCAAGACACGCGCCGAGTTCTGCTTGGAGCACAGGGCGAGCAGGAGAATGCGTTGCGTGGGAGTTACCACTGTGGTAGCCAGCTCCGTGGCCCGCGACGCGTGCCAGCCAGTCGAGCCGCTCGCTGGTGCTTGGGGGGAGTGGCAACGGATCTAACACGGCCCATCACTAGAGGACCCTGTAGCTCTGCTCGTTCGTTCATTCCAACATTTGC
Organism: Pythium rishiriense; assembly: GCA_023335895.1. NCBI lineage: Eukaryota > Oomycota > Peronosporomycetes > Pythiales > Pythiaceae > Pythium > Pythium rishiriense. The sequence goes on along the minus strand of JAADVT010000956.1, from coordinate 10,649 downwards.
TGTGTTCCTCACACAAACCCCAAGTCTCCTCCCACGCATTGTGTTCCGCCATGCTCAACACGCGCACGCCCTCGACCAGTAGCCTCAGCCAGGGCTCCAACGCGCAGGACATCACGATCGACGTCGTCGACACGAGTCGCGCCGAGTCCAGCTACGCCGGCCTCGTGGATATCCCAGACGTGCAGAAGCCCTCAGCGTCAGTGTTTTGTATCTCCACCAGCCCCGCCGCGGGCGCCTCGAATGCCTCGCGCTCGTGGCTCGTGGTCTCGGACCAGCATGTGCGCGAGTGCCTCGCTGAGTTCCTCGGCACCTTGGTCATGATCCTCTTCGGCTTTGGCGTGAACAACCAAGTCTCGCTCTCCAAGGACAAGAACGGCACGTGGCTCAGCATCAACATGTGCTGGGGCGTTGCCGTCATGCTCGGCGTGCATTGCTCCGAGGGCATCAGTGGCGCGCACCTCAACCCGGCTGTGACCATCGCCATGGCCACGTTCGGTCGCCTCTCGTGGCGCAAAGTGCCAGGCTATATTCTCGCGCAATGTATCGGCGCTTTCATCGGAGCCGCTGCCATCTTCGCACTTTACCGTGATGTGCTCAACGTTGTCGATCCGGAGCGCACGACCACGCGCGCCAACTTCGCGACCTACCCGAGCAACGACATCACCAACGTCACGGCCTTTTACACCGAGTTCCTCGCGACAGCGCTTCTCTTGCTCGGTGTGTTCGCTATCACGGACAAGCGCAACCGCCCGGCCAGCCCCACGGCCACGCCCCTCCACTTCATGGTGCTTATCTGGGCTATCGGCATGGCCTTTGGCATGAACACGGGCTACGCCATCAACCCGGCCCGAGACTTTGCGCCTCGACTCTTTACCAGTATTGCTGGTTGGGGCTCACAGGTGTTCACGCTACGCAGCCACTACTTCTGGATCCCGATCGTGGCGCCGTTGCTCGGTGGGGTCTTTGGTGCAGGCATCTACAAGCTCTGCGTGGAGAACCACCACCCAAGCGAAGGCCGTGTGTAGGTCGTTCATGCACCACCCGCACGTCTAGGTTTGTTAGAGAGAGGTGCTCGTGCGGGCGAATTCATGGCTTTGATATTAGAAGTATATTCGTTTTGATTCCACCACTCGTCACAGTTGCATATTGGCTGCCGCCACATTGATCCGTCGGCTTGTTCTAATAGTACAAAATTCTTCCAACCTCCCGCGCTTAGATATCTGTTCGCCGCTCTTCAGTGTCGTACCTATACACTCCTCGCGTAGGCTGGTAATGGTTCGTGACCGTGCCACTTGCGTTGTTCGTGCCGATGCCCGCACGAAGGCCTTCTTGTCCGATTGAGACGAAGGTCGCGACCTTGCTCTTTTCCACACCTTGTGTCCGCAGAAGATCCGCCATTTGCCCGAGCAAGGCCTCACCGTTCGCCAGTGTCACACTCAGTGCCGTGCTGCTGCTCGTTGCCGTATTCTTGAGGAACGGGTGTTGGAGCAATCCATTAGGACCGTCGATGGTTGGGCGTGCGCGGTGATCGCGCTGCAAACACTTGCGAATGACGTCTTCCAGTTCTTTATTGTGCAGCGGGGGGAACGGGATCTCGTACTTCGGATCGATAATACACCGAAACTTCTCAATGATGCTGCCAAGGTCGGCAAATGGTGGTTTTCCATACACGATCTGGTATAAAATACACCCGAGGGACCAGATGTCACTAGCACGGCCAACCTTCATCTTGCCTTGAGGATTCCGCTGCCCACCCGGTCCGGTGTTCCCCTGAATCGCCTCCGGCGACATGAAGTTGACAGTGCCAACTTGGCTGTCGCGCTCAATGTTGGTCGTGTCGTTGGAGATGGCCTTCGCAATACCAAAATCAATCAACTTGAGTGCACCGTTGACAAAGAGAAAGTTGGCGGGCTTCAAGTCACCATGGATGATTCGCTCCGTGTGGATCGCGTGCACTGCTTGAAGCATCTGCGTCCAAAGCACACGCAAAAAGTTCTCATCGAGACCATCTTTCAACTCACGGAGTCGCTCGCCCAGATCGATCTCCCCGTGTTCCATGAGAACGTGGATCACGCGCTCATTCATGTCCTGCTCAGCGGAGATTAACCGAATGATGAATGGATTTCCTTGTAGCCGCTTGAGTAGCTGGATCTCATTCGTGTACTGCTCAACGCTCTTGGGGTCCAAGCGCTTGAGCTTGATCTTCTTGAGTGCGTAGATCTTGAGATCTGGACCGAGCATGCGGTATACTTTGCTGCTTCCTCCACTACCGATTTGCTCCAACTTGATGTAAGTGTTGCCGTTCACGACCACTTTGCTCGTGAGCTTCGCGAAAGGATCCCGGGGTACGGTGCCATCATTTGAACTTAGCGGCGATGATGTCGACGAAACCGAACCCACGGACATCGGACTGTGTGGGTCAAGTCGGATCTGTGGACCGCTCGCGCCAATATCGCCCTTCTCTGATGAGGTCGTCCCAAGATTTCGCCGTTTTGGAGAAGGGTACAGGTCTGGGTTGTTGTGATCAAACGAGGGAGCCCGAGATGACGAAGACATTGTCGAGATGGGTCGTGGGGCCCAGTTCTTGATGTAAGTGAGATCGGTCGACGCTTTCGTCGCTGGTGTTGGAGCGCTTGTCGTGGCTTGGCGCCGCGGAGCTGGTGTGGAAGATGTTGCTGGTGTGCTTGATGCGGTCGCACCCGTCGACTGTGATGGCCTTGGTTCCTGCTTGATGACAGTCTCCTCAGGTTTTATACTCGTAATTTCCGCCGCGGTCTCTCTCTTCTCGCGAATGGGACTCATCGGCTCAGGCTTGATCTTTACTGGTTCCTCCACCATACCCATGGCGTCGTCGTCGTCGGAATCTAGCAGCGAGTCTTTGTCTTCAGTCATGGCAGAATCATCTGCGACTGCTGAGGCTACGACACGCAGCGCGGGGCCACCCAAGTTGAACATTCGTGTGCTCGGCGTGCCTTTGCGTGCCGTCGTTTGCGCGCTCGTCGGAGGGCGCGTGCCCGTCGCTGGTGTGGAAAGCAAAGAAGCCTTCCTCGCAGTGGATAAGCCTGATTTTTTCGTTGTTGGGTTTGCGGGCGTCGTCATCAAAGCTGGGGTCGTGCCAGACCCGGGCGTCATCTCCAGTCCGGGGGTCATTTGCGCTCGCGCACTGCTGGTTTTCCGGTCGCGAGGGGTTTGCAGCTGCCGCGGAGTCGCGGCAAAAGTCGACGGCCACGCTGGCCGCTCACCCTGGACTAGCCTCTGGTACACCACAGCTTTGTCTCTCGCCGTGAGCGCACCTTTGGTCACCCCAAGCGAGAGGATCTCGTCGGCCTCGAGTTTATTGCCTGCCAGGGGGTCGTCAAACGCGTGAGCTCCAAGTAGGTACAACCCATCCCCGCGGGGTCCAATACACAAACGCACCGTGCTCAAACTCAAAGGCCGCGTAGTGCTCGTAGAACATGCGCTCCTTGTCGCCAATGCTTTCGGTCTTCATGTACTTGTACGTGTCGCGCGCGTCCTTTTCGTCTTTGAGCTCGGCAAAGCGCAGCCAGATCTCGACGTAGCTCGCGCTCTCGCGGCACTTGTCCTTGGAGAGAAACGACGTCGCGCGCCGCATGAGCCGCACCTTGCTAAAGGCCGTGGCCTTGAACGACGGCGGCGCCTTGAGCAGCTCGAGCCACTTGTCGGGCGACGCCGGGTCGGCCTTGACCTTGTCCACGAGCATCGCGCGCGCCGCGTCGTCGTCCTTGAGCATGAACACGTCCTGCTCGTTCTCGCCAAAGCGCACGATGCGCGTCGCGTGGAGATCCGCGAGCGACAGCTTGAGGCTGCCGTTGCCGATCGAGTTGCCGAGCGACGCGAAGGAGGAGGGGTCGACCGGCGTCATGTTTTCCTTGTCCTCGGCCATGTCGCGCGGGGGGAGCCCGCGGGAGAAGAGCGCACCGCCGGGGAAGGAGCCGACGATGCCACGGCCGGAGATGGATGCCACCGGCAGTGTCTGTGGGGGAGTGCCGTCGGACGGTGTGGCTCTTTTCGTCCCACCCGAATTTGAAATTGCAAAATAACCGCGAATTTTTCCTGGTCCTTCCGGCCCACAGTATACGGTATACACTCCTCCGTGTGAGTGACTTGATGTCACTGTCCCACACCGCCAAATCCAACGGCGCCGACAGAACAGACCGATCCATCGATGCAGTGGCCACGACAGGGGCGCTCGCCGCTGGCGCTCGCGACGCGCTCGCCTGCGCTGCGTGGCCGGAGCGTCGTTGCCCCCATGGCGTCGCAGCGTCGGTTCGCAGCGCTGTCCACCGGCCGCGACGACGACGACGTGCGCCTGTGGAACTCGCTCCGTGGCGCGAGCGAGCCGCTGCCCCGTGGCGACGCCGTGACGCCCCACGTGCTGCGCTGGTACGCCTGCGGGCCGACGGTCTACGACCGCGCGCACTTGGGCCACGCGCGCGCGTACGTGTCGCAGGACATCATGCGGCGCGTGCTCGAGCGGCGCTTCCAGCACTCGGTCTTCCTCGTGCTGGGCGTGACGGACGTGGACGACAAGATCATCGCGCGCGCGCGCGAGCGCGGCGTGGCGTTCGACGCGCTCGCGCGCGACCACGAGCGCGAGTTCTTCCGGGACATGGAGGCGCTCCACGTGCTGCCGCCGAGCGCGGTCACGCGCGTGAGCGAGCACATGGACGACATTGTCCAGTACGTCGCGACCATCGAGCGCAACGGCTTTGCGTACGCGGCCGCCGACCGCTCGGGCGTGTACTTTAACACGGCGCAGCTCGGCGACGCGTACGGCAAGCTCGACCCGGCGCGGCTCAAGGACCACACGCACACTGCGAGCGACGCCGCGACGGAACCGGACGACGACGCCGGCGTGAAACGCGACCGCCGCGACTTTGCGCTGTGGAAGGCGACCAAAGACGCCGCCCACGAGCCGTCGTGGGACTCGCCGTGGGGGCCCGGGCGCCCGGGCTGGCACATCGAGTGCTCGGCCATGATCCACCGCGTGCTGGGCGCGCGCCTGGACGTCCACTCGGGGGGCATCGACCTCAAGTTCCCGCACCACAACAACGAGATCGCGCAGTGCGAAGCACACAACTGCTCCCACCATGGCCAAGGCGGCGACGAGTGGTGCCGTCACTTTATCCACTTTGGCCACCTCTACATCCGCGGGCTCAAGATGTCCAAGTCGCTCAAGAACTTCATCTCGATCAAAGAATTCCTCGCGGCGAACGGCCGCGACGCCGCCGACCAGTTCCGCATCTTTTGCTTGCAATACAAGTACCGCGCGAACATCCACTACTCGGACGACCGCATGCGCGACGCCGTGGCCGTGGCCGACCGGCTGCGCGGCTTCCTGCGCAATGTTGACGCCTACGGCACGCAAGCGCAGCGGTCCGATCCGCGCAAGCGCTGCGAGCCGCACGATCTCGCGCTGCTCACACTATTATACGACACGCGTGAAGCCTTTGACGCGGCGCTGCGGGACGACTTGGACACACCCGCAGCACTGGCGCACGTGCTCGAGTTGCTCCGTCGCACGAACGAATACTTGCTCCACCATGGCGCGACAAGCCCGTCCGAGGTGCTCTGGACCGTCACCAACTTTGTGCTCGATGTGCTCGACGTGTTTGGCCTCGAGGGCATGCTGCGTGACTTTGCGTACCTGCGCGACGCACTCAAGACCAGCGCATCCTACACGCGTGACGGCGCCTCTTCATCGACTTCGCCGCCATCACTTGCAACGCCAGTCGGGGCACATACAACGTCGTCTCACGGTCCAGCCTCGCAGGACGTGCTACAGTCGCTCGTCGCGTTCCGAGCGGCCATTCGAGAACAGGCGCTTTTGGATCCAAGCACGCCATCGAACGCTCACATTCTGAAGCTGTGCGACGCGCTGCGCGACGACCAGCTACCGGCGATGGGCGTGCAGCTCGAGGACCTTGCGCCAGGGCGGTCCGTGTTCAAGCTGTTGACGGACGAAGAACGGGACGCACTCAAGGAAGCGCAAGAGGCGGAGGATGAAGCCGCCAAGCAGAAGCACGCCGCGCTCGTGATGAAGCAGAAAGAGTTTGACGCACTTATGCAGATTGCGCCAACACAGTTGTTCCGTGAGCACAGCGAGTTCGCCGGCAAGTATTCACAATTTGACGAGGAAGGCGTGCCCACCCACGATGCCGAGACGAACGCGCCGCTGACCAAGTCGCAGCGCAAGAAGTTGCTGAAGCGGTTTGAGAAGCACGCCAAGTCGTATGCCAAGTACTGGGCCGACAAGGACAAACCATAGAGACACAAACAAAATGGAAACATATTGAACGAGCATTGCGTGCAGACCCACCGACACCCTCACGACGGCAGCATTTGGCTCAGCAGGCCACGGCGGCATCACTGGCGGTGGCTTCTGAGGTGGTCGATTTGGTCGGCACATGCGAAAGCTTGGACGTGCCCGAGCTCACGTACGAGTAGCCCGACCGCTGGCGCTGGCGCTGGCTCCAGATCACCAGCACGGCTACACAGGCACCAAGGATGGCCGCGAGCAAAACGAACAGCGGTGTGTTGCCGCTGTTCAACGATGAGCGCGAGCCAGAGGCTGCCAGCGCCGCGGCGGCGGTGTCATCCTCGTAACAGACCGTGTCCTGGTAGCGCAGCGTGTTGATGCCGTCGGTGTGCTCGATCGCGATGACGCAGTCCTTGTCACTGCCGCCCTGCACACGGAAGCGCACGTAGTGCATCGTGTCGCGGTCTTCGAGGGGCGCTCCTTGGGCGTCGAACGCGAGGTCCTGCGCCTCGACGGCGTCATAGGAGACATGGAGCGAGTGGTTGTGGATGAACGAGGCCGGCGCCGAGTGGAAGATTTGCCGCTGGATGTACGGTGGGATCGAGTGCGTCGACTCGTTGCGGCGCGGCAAGTCGGCGTGCTCGAGCACGTCACACGCGAGCTCCACAGGCGCGGCTGGGTCGTCGACCGTGACGTTGTAGCATTCCATCGTCAGCCGCATGACCGTGACGTGCGGGCGGTTGCGGCCCAGCATGGACGAGTCGAACTGGTACTTCATGAGCAGGAAGACGCGGTACCGTTGCGACTGCGTCTCCTCCATGAACTCGATGCCCAGGCCGCCCGTGTCGACCTCCTTCTCCATCATCTCTGGACGCACGTCGGTGCGCTGTCCATTCCATTCAGCACGAGCGTCAGTCACATGGATACGGATAGAGAGGATCGAGAAGGCCTACCTCGGCCTTGAGGATGCTCGAGACGTTGGCCCGCAACGACGAGCGGCTCATGTCTTGCGCGTACAACGTCTCGAAGCGCTCGACAATGTCAGCTACCACAGGATCGCCGGGCGCGATCCGCGTGAACACGTCGGGCTTGATCTTGGGGGTGGGCTCCTCGTCGGTCAGCACGGCGGTCGCCTCGGGCGCCACCGCGAGCGCGTCGTTCACGGCGTTGGTCGCGAGCGGTTCGTCCTTGGCGTCGACACGCCAAAGCGACGCCACGCAGGAAAGCAGCGCCACCGCAGCGGCCGTAGATGACAGCTTCATGAGGAGTGGAAGACCCAACAGGAAACGACAGTGGAGGCGACGAGGAAAATGGAAAAGTGGTGGCCGAGGATCGCGTTGATATCCTTTCAAGATCGCGTCTCTTCGTGGCAGGTCGGGTCGCGTGGATACGGGTCCATCAGATGAGACCCGAATCAGGTAATGTGGTACCAAGTTAGTGTCCAAAGGGTCTCCATGTGGGCTCGTGTAGCCATCTGACCTCGACGGCGTTTCGTGGGCGAAAAATACCACCAGCCCTGCATCGCGAAACCGATGTCTTGCACGGGGACGCCGGCATCTGGAGCGCTTCGGCCCCCCACCACAAGCGAGCGAGCGGGCAAACGCATATTGGAGCAGCTCCCCCCGCGATGCAGCAGCCACCCAACGTCGTGCTCTTCCCTGGGGAGGTACACGACAGCCTCGACACGGACACGCAGAGCGAGCTCGACCTCGACCTGTACGAAAACGATGACCTGCCCGACTCGCCGTCGCGGGCGCCGACCATGTCATTGAGCGGGCTTCCGTCGATCCTGAACCGTGATTCACTCGCGGCGGCGGCGCCACCTCCGCGCTACGCGCGCGCTGCGCCCATCAAGGAGCATCAGCCCAGCGACGCCACGTCGTACCATGACACGGCCAGCTCAGCTGGTGGCTCGGGTAGCACGCGTCGCCTGTACGGCAACCGACCCTTCAACCCGCACCCCAACATCCGCACAGACTTTACGACCACGGGCGGCGGCGGCGGCCACCACGACGATGGCAGCACGACCCCGTACCTGGACGACAACTACGGGCCCCTTGAAACACCGCCGGGCGAGCCGCCATTCGCACGCCCCGAGGAGCTCATGCACCCGGCATTTGCGCAGCCCGCACGCAAGGAGCTGTCCATGCGCGCCGAGTGGATGATCGGGCTGGTTCTCGTCGGTATCGGGCTCGGCATCGCGATCGGCAGCCAGTCGCCGAACGACCAGCTCGCCTACTGGCTCACAACCATCGGCGAGCTGTACGTACGAATGACTGCGTGCCTCACGCTCCCCATGGCGTTCTGCCAAGTGGTGACATGTACGGCAGAGCTCACGAACAGCGCCAAGCTGCGCCGCACGTGGCGCTACACGATCCTCTATTTTGTGCTCACGGCGATCCTGTCCTCGTGGCTCGGCATCATGAGCGCGGTCATGTTCCAGTCGCGCTTTGAGCGCCACGCCGCAAAAGACTACCGCCTCGCACACCCCAAGTTCGCGTTCAAGTGCGCCGACGGCCACTACATTGAGCTCCAGCCGTCAGGCGCGCTGGGCTGCACAGCCACCGAGATATCCCGGAACTCGACATTCCCGCGCATGCTCGACACGAACCGCCGCCTGGGCCTCGAGGACTCGGTCGGCAACGTCGACCCGAGCGGCTACTTTTTCGCGATGGTCGACGTCTTCTTCCCGATCAACATTGTCAAGTCGCTCGCGCGCGACAACTTTCTGAGCTCACTGATCGTGGCCGTCGTTCTTGGCATCGCTGTTGGCAAGAGCTACACGTGCCCCGCCGGTGAGATCCGTCGCAGCCGCAACCCGCTCTTCCGACTGTTGACGCACATTTACCTGTCGCTGTTCGCCATGAGCGAGTGGGTTCAGACGGTCGCGCTCTGGGCCACGATGCCCATCCTCTGTGGCGCTGTGCTCACGATGCCCAACGTTTCTGAGACGCTCTCGCTCAGTCGCTACTACATCGCGTCTGTGGTCGTTGGCGGCTTCGGCCAGAGCCTCGTGCTCATGCCGCTCATGTTCTTTGCCGTGACGCGACAGAATCCGTACCGATGGATGGCCAAGATGCTCTCGCCCATCAGCTACGGCATGGTCCTCCAGAATGCGTTCCTCTCGCTGCCCATGACCACCAAGGCCGCGCTGCGCACGAACGAGATCTCGCCCAGTGTCTTTGGCGCCGTCTACCCGGTGCTCAGCGCGCTCAACCGCAGCCACTTTGCGCTTGGCTGCCCCACAGCGATCCTGTACGTCGCCGCGTTCTCGGGCTGCACGATCGAGATGAATGCCGCGAACGTGTTCCAGATGTTTGGGCTCACGATGCTCGGGTGCTTTGGCGACACGATGCTGGCGCGCACGGGCATGGCGTACTTCCTCATGATGTGGCGTGCCTTCTGCGAGAACGAAGACGTGCCATCGAGTGTGCTCATGATCTCGACTATTGGCATCCTTATCTACCGCGTCTCGGCGTGCATCGGCACGGCGACAAACGTGTTGCTCATGCGCCTCATCGCGCACGCTGTCGAGCGCGACGACCACAAGCTCCAGCAGATGATCAACGACGCCTTCCACCACCGCGACTCGGCCTCGGTCGAGTCGTCTGCGCCCATCGCGTCGCCCCCTTCCACCTAAGCTATTGGACGCGTGCGTGTTGGGAAATGAGTCCATGAACACGCGCCCAGGATCTTCCGTTTCTATTTGATAATCCCACTCCATGAGAGAAAAAAAACTAGTCGCCGAGCTTGGTCTGTTCAGATATCGCGCGTGATTCGTTCGCGGTTTGGGCCTCCTGTGTGTTTGGACCCTCCTGCCGCTAGGCGTTGACAAGTAAGATGAGAAAGACCACGCCCAGTGGCGCGTACACCGATCGCTGGAGCAGAATGAGGATGATGATGAGGAGCGGCAGCAGCTGGAGCCACTCGCGGATGGTCAGCGCTGTCACGTCCGCGTAGCTGTACGGGATCGGCAGCCGTCGAAAGTACCGCGGTACATCACGCTGTGTGGCCATGCGCATCCGTTAGTATCCCCATCGTCCACGCGGTTGTCTTTCTCCCATCTCGTACCGTGAGGAAGCGGCGCAGCTCGCGCATGACGGTCTTGCCGCCGTCGTCGTGCTGCACGCCGATCGTGCGGTCGCAAAAGTCGACAAAGCGCCGCGTCGCGCGCCGCATCTTGTCGATCGTGCCGCGCACGGCGCCGCGCGGCCGGCGCTGGAACACGGCCATCTCTGTGTGTGTTTTTTGGGCTTTTGCCAAAAGTGGGGGTTATTTAATTTTCATAGACAAAAGTGGGGAAAAATTGACAAAAGTGGGGGTTGAAGGACTGGAAGTGGGGGCTCGCTGGCAGACGGGGGGAGAACCC
>JAADVT010000955.1:0-12225 GCA_023335895.1 Pythium rishiriense | reverse complement strand
CCAACGTTCACCATCTCGCCGTTGCGCAGCGCCTTGGCCTCGGGCGCGAGCTGGCCCATCAGCGCCGACACGGCGTCGCCGGCCTGGATCTCTTCAAAGTAACCGATGAACGCGTTCAGCAGCAGCAAGAAGATGATCAACCCGAAATCCGCATAGTCGAGCAGCACGATCGACAGGATCGCCGCGACCTCCATGGCCCACGAAAGCGGGTTCCACAAAAAGCCGAGGAACACCATGAGCTTGTTGACCTTCTCCTCCGGGAGCTTGTTCGGGCCGTACTCGGCGAGACGCTTCTGGGCCTCGTCCGACGTGAGACCCTCGCGGGACGTCTTGAGCTTGTCGAGCGCCGCGTTCAGCGGCACCTGCGCCCACTGGATCTGGCCGACCTCGTTCGTGTAGTTCTTGGTCTCATTGGGCGTCGCCAACGACATGTAGTTGGAGTTCTGGCCACCGCCCGCCATGGTTGTCCTTCCTGTTCTCTCGCCTGCTTGCTTGACTCGACCGACTGGGCTCGCTGGGAAATTGAGGAATGATCGCTCGGCGTGCGCGGGTCGACATGAACGGAGCGGAGCGGAGAGGAGCTGGGGCCGGTGGAGCGACGCACAACGCGCAACGCCCTCTTACACACGGAGGAGAGAGAGCGCTCCGCCCGTTTGCAGCAGAGGAGGGGGGCGGACGGGGCAGAGAGAGAGAGAGGAGAGAGGCACAGTTGGGGGCCGTGGCCATCCACCCGCCTTCTAATAGGGGAAGGGATCAAGGCGAGCGGAGCGGAGCAGCGGAGCACCAAGCAAGGGAGGAGTCACCACCAGACGACAACGGTGCTTTTCCGACGGGCGGGGGCAATCCGTTGCACAGTGACGGGTCTCACCCAGCATTGGGAGGACGCTGATTGGTCCGATTCTTTGTTTTCCACCAATCAATGCTGCTAAAGGGAAGTCGCCACCAATCAAATCACGGGTGTGGGTGAGCGTGCTAAAAGTGAGGTTCTATCGTTTTTGACGGGGGAATGGCTGTTGTCGAACCGACCATTGATAAGGTTTAACTCCAAAATACGATGAAAGATCCCCCCATCATTTTTCTGAGGCTGTGAGTACGCCCGTATGCGACAGAAGCGGCGAACCGGATCTTCGAATCGAACAGTTTGGCTGGTGGGGAGCGCAATGAGGGGACGGGGTGTGGTGTAGGACTAGGTTAAGCGAGTGTAGGTATAGGGGTACACTCATCGTTGCTGCTTGGAACCTTTTTCTCACCACTTGTTGCCAACAAGCGGCCAGGGTGCACAAAATGTGCAGGTTCGTGAAATCGGCAGATTTTGGTCACGTCCCTTGAGCCTCGGAATAAGCCGATCCAAGTGACACTCAAAAACGTGTGTCGGGGGGCAAAATGGGGTCGCTGTCTCAGCAGCGACTTTCTTTGGTGGGCGAAAGGCTGGGGAGATTGGTCTCTTTTGACTCCTGGTTCTGTTTTATCGCGTGCATTTTGACAGCGCATCGTCGTGTTGACTAGAGCCTGTTGCAGTTGCAGTCCACTGAGATGCACGGCATCTGTGGGGGCATTACAGTATGTGGGAGATCTGGGATGGCTTGCAAGCGTAATGCAGGGTCTTCCTCTGTGGATTGGTATTGCACATGTCGACCGAGGCATCGTGAAAGGCACCCCTTGTCTCTCTGCCTCTTGTTCCTGAAGCTGATGGCCCTGGTGAATTTGAGCAAAAAACTTCGTTCCTCGATGGCTGTCCAGCCATCTCGTGGACAGCACAGGTGTCCTCGTCGCCAGGTCCCCCAAAAGCAAACCACCTTTTCCCCACGGTTGGTTGCTTCGAGCTGCGGCTGTTCGGCACCACAACCGGCCGACCGGAGGAGGAGCGCCCACCTCAGGCCATGCGGGCCCAAGCGCCAGTTCCTACATCCTTCTGGTCGTGATGAGCAAGTAAAATGAGGTTGGCTCAATACTGTACTCCACAGGGATCAACGTCTGTCTTCATCGGTCTCTACGCTCGGTTCTCCGTGGCACCGAGCAGAAGCCAGGGCAGTGACATCGCGAGCGAGTGGGAAGAGAGAGAAACCCCACACGGGAGCTCCCCCGCTCAGAATGGAGCCACCTCGCCCTGAAGAAAACCATTTTTACGTCGATGAAACGTTGAGATCATCAGCGCATGCACGTGACTGACTCGCATCGCGTCAAACGCGCTGATGAGATCTTGAAGGGAACAATTCTAACAACGAAGTCCTACAGTACTGTACGCAATCGTCAATCGCGACGCTCCTTGCGCGTCCCCCGCGAGGAGCGCCCACAGCGGGACGCGCACGGGCTGATGGTGCCGTGGAGCGTGTAGAAGCGAAGTCGCCGGTGATCAATTCTCTCCCAAGAAACTGTAACTCGCGTAACATCGTGAGGGTCCGTCTCTGAGACGATCCACCTCCTCCCTTCCTTTCTGTGAACCCGCACAAAACTGGGATACTGTACCGTAGACTGCCTCTTCAACTAGACATGAGAAGAGAACGGATGACGCCGCTGTTTAGACCTCGTGTTGATTGGTAGGTACAGCGCTGGATGATCAGTAAAGTACAGAACCGAGAGAGAACGCCATGATACCTCCCCAGAGAATGACTGAGCAAGAGCTTGTCTGTCGTGAGTTCCCTCGAGGAGACAGGGAGGGAGGTCCTCCTCGTTGGACGAGGAGGTGAGGGAAGGCACTGAAACTTGCGAGGTGGACGCGCAGGACAGACGGGCCGGTTCCTGTCGTCCTGTTGACAATCCAAGGGAATGTGCTTTGCTCGACACGCACTGGATTCTCAGACTGAGACTCAGAACAGTGACGTCACTCGGATCCACGGGAGAAACCTGAGAAAAGATACCCTGTCAAAACCGATTGATTGCTTTGGTCTAACACTGTCCACAAATTGGAACCCACACTACGAGATTGTATGTCACCGTCGGCGCCGATTGGATTTACCAGAGACAGGCAAAAGGGTGATGGGCGAACCGTACGTAAAGGTAAAATGTCTCAACCGAACGCAGTGTGCAAACGCCCAATCGGGATTCCGGAGTCACGAATCGATCCAATCTTGATTGAGGAGAGCTGATAGCGGTCCACGGCTGGGCGACATTGTCCGTCTTTCACAGTCCGTTTGTATGGCGGCCAACGCGCCACATGTCGCCGTCCGCCCGCCGCCCCGTTTGCTGACTCCGGAGATGGGCGTGCGGTGTACGCCAGCGTCGGCGGTAAAAAAAAGCCACTGGAAAGGTGTATCCATCCCGGGTTGCGAGAGAATCCAGAGAAAAGCACCAAAGATCTGGATGGTTTCGAAAAAATCGACAAAGGTCTGGTTTCTCCCACACGTGATGGAGGAAATTCCCTTCCTCGCTCCATGTCCCATGAGGATACATCGTGCTGTACTCTCGCGGTACGCAAGGATGCGTGCGTGGGGTGAGGTCAGGTATCTCTCCGTGGAGAGAACTGGCCCTTCCCGGCGGTGCATCTCTATTCTCGTCCGTGGATGGGGTCTTATTCCCCCGGGTCTATATATATGCGCGTGTGGAAGTCTTCGCGATCGAGGAGCACGATGATGCTCTTCGTGGTGTGAGGTCCGGCTCGTGGGTGCTTCTCGGGTGCGGAATCATCATGGTCGGCGTCGGTGGCGTCGCAGCCGCGCTGTCGCCGGCGCAGCGGCAGCTCGTCGAGAAAGGCCGCCTCGTGCAGCGCGCCAAGACCGAGAAAGAGGCGATCAAGCTCGCGATCGACGAGGCCTCGCGGCGCCATGTTGAAGAGACGCGGCAGCGCTGCCACGCACGGCAAGACGACCGCGATGCGCGCGCGCGCGACCGCAAGCTGATCATCCGTCACGTCGGCGAGGAGCTGGCCCGGATGGCACTCAAGAGTGACCACCCACCGCGCACGAAGAAGCCGAGTGGCAAGCACGCATCATCGTCCGGAGCTGCTGGCGCAGTGCGAGCCCACTCGTCCGGAGAGAGTCATCCCGCGCGGGTCGAGAACGACGACGAGTACGATGAAGAGCGATTTGGGCCCGTGCGCCGTCCGCCGCGGCCGCGCAAGCCCAACGTGTGGCTCCAGATCTTTGAAAAGGAAAAAGAAGAAGTCGAGCACGAGCAGGAAGAAAAAAAGCGCCAGCGGCTCGCTGCCGCGGCCGAGTTCCGCCAGCAGCTCGCACAGCAAGAAGCGCTGAAACTCGAGAAGCGCAAGCAGGACAAGCAACGCGAGGACGAGTACGCCAAGCTGCAAGTCAAGCAGCTCGCCGAGTGGAAAGAACAAGAAAAGGAGAAGGAGCTGCGCCGCCAACGGATCGCAGAGGAAGAGACCCGGAAATGCAAGGAAGAGGTCCAGTACGCGATGGAGCAGCAGGCGCTGGCCCAGAAGAAGCGCGCGCAGCAAGAGCTCAAGACGCTCAAGCGGTATCAGGACATGATCGAAGACGAGAAGCGGCAAAAGGAGCTGCGCAAGCTCCGCGAGAAGGAGGAAGTCGCGAGGGTCGCGCAGGCGAACGCCATGCAGCTCGCGCTCAAGCAGGCGCAACGGCAGCGCGAACAGGAAGAGGAACTACGGCTTCAGCGCGAGTACGAAAAGAAGCTCGAGATGCAGGAGGCCGCTCGCCAGCGCGAGCTCCAGGAGGTGCTCGCCAAGCAGAGCCAAAAGGTCAAGATGGCGCTTCTCAACGTCAAGAGCGCCGAGGAAAAAGCCCGGGAAGACGAGGCGCGCGCTGAAGCCGTCCAGGCGCAAGTGCGGCTCCGCGAGGAGCAGGAGCGGCTCAAGCGCGAGCAGAGAAAGCGCGAGGTCATCCGCACGCAGACGCTCGCGCTCCAAGAGCAGAAGCGCGAGAAGCTCGCGCGCGTGGAGCGCGAGGCCAGTGAGGAAGACGCGTACGCCAAGCAGTTCAAGCAGGACTACCTCGCGTGGGTCGCGGCCCAAAAGGCCAAGCAGGTCCAGGTCCGGCAGCGCAATTTCGCGCACGAGTCGCTGGTCGTGCGCCAGATGCGCGACGACTCGGCGCGCCACGCGAGCGAGGACAAGTACGGCATGACCAAGCGCGAGATGGCGCTGAACGCCGAGCTGCTGCGCAAGATCGGCATGGACCGTCCGCCGTCGGACGCCGCGACGACGTAGTAGTACGATTGCCCCCAATAGTTTCACAAACACGCGTACAGCAAGCGGACGCGCGTCCGCTTCGTGGGTTAGGTGCCTGGGCCCATCCGCCACCGCGAAGGTGTTTCGAATGGAATCTTTCCGTACCCACGGATCTGTGTTTGGTCTCTCTCGCGTAATGCTGCTGCGGCCATGTCGGCAGGTGGAGGTGGCCTCGCGCCATCAATCCGCGTGGTGATCTGTTTCATGCCATTTCCACGAGCCTTGAGGGGACCACGCCACCTTCAACCAGCCGGGAACATTATGTTGCGGCACGAGACACGGCGCGCCCAGCAACGTAACTTGGAAACGATGTGGTCCACCTCCACGGTGTGGACGACACGCCAAAACGTGGTCCACAGAAAGTATAAGTGGTCCACATAGAGTGACAAGAGTTCTGTAAAGACTGGAAGCAACCCCCAGAGGTACAAATTACTCTTTGGCAGTACACTTTATCGCCCCCGTGTCAATGACATCTACCCAACCATTGGATAAAACTAATCCATCTTCACCCTCATGGGGTTCAATTTCAGTTGTACCCCATGGTCCACATCACTATATTAGTGCCCCTCCTCCCTCACGGAAAAAGCGCTTGGCTCCCTGTCACCCTTGATTGCTCAATCTGGAGCCTGTGACGCACACAACCACGACGCTTCGCGCAACCTTCCGTCCACCTTCGCGCGACCTCCGCCCACCCAGCCATCACTCCGCTCGAAGAGATCCTCATCTCTCCATTCCGCCATTTCCATCCTCCCGGACCAAAGACTACCATGAGCGCCGCCGTGACGCCCCAGGCGCAGCAGCTCATCCCGTGCGGCTCCTACGACATCGTGCTGGGCAATGCCTTGCTCTCGTCGTCGTTCGTCGCGCAGGACATCCTGCGCCTGCTGCCGGCGACCTCGACGTTTGTGATCCTGACCGACACGAACGTCTACTCGCTGTACGCGCTGCCGCTGTACCAGCAGCTGCGCGCGCTGCTCGCGCAGCACAACGTTGCCCACAACACGACCAAGCGCGTGCTCGTGCACACCGTGCCCGCGGGCGAGGCCTCCAAGTCGCGTGAGATGAAGGCCAAGATCGAGGACGAAGTGTTTTTCCACAACCGGTGCCACCGCGACACGTGCGTGATCGCTGTGGGCGGCGGCGTCGTCGGCGATCTCAGCGGCTACGTCGCGTCCACGTACATGCGCGGTGTGCCATTTGTACAAGTGCCCACGTCCATGCTCGCGTGCGTCGACTCGAGCATCGGCGGCAAGACCGGCATTGACGTCGAGGAGTACGGCAAGAACCTGCTCGGCGCGTTCCACATGCCCGAGCGCGTCTACATTGACCTGAGCGTGCTCAAGACGCTGCCCAAGCGCGAGCTCATCAACGGCATGGGCGAGATCATCAAGGCCGGCGCGATCTTTGACGCCGACCTCTTTGACCTGCTCGAGGTCTCGACCGATGCGATCCTGAATCTCTCGGACATGGCACTCGTGCAGCGCGTGGTCGCCGCGGCCGTGCAGGTCAAGGCCACGGTCGTGACGCAGGACACCAAGGAGATGGGCCTCCGCGCGATCCTCAACTTTGGTCACAGCATCGGCCACGGCATCGAGGCGCTACTCCAACCCGAGTACCTCCACGGCGAGTGTGTGGCGATTGGCATGATCAAGGAGGCCGAGATCGCGCGTGGCATGGGGCTCTGCAGCTCGGCGACGGTCGGGCGCCTGCGCCGCTGCCTCACGGCCTACGGGCTCCCTGTGCGTGTGCCCGAGGGCGTCAAGACCAACGATGTGCTCGTGAAAATGGAGGTCGACAAGAAGAACAGCCAAGGCGTGAAGAAGATCGTCCTGCTCAAGTCGATTGGCACCGTGCTCGCGAACCCGTACGCGCGCGCGGTCAAGGACGAGCAGATCGCGCTCGTGCTGGAGAAGCAGGTCGCGATGGTGCCCGGTACGCCTACCAAGGGCCGCGTGCGCGTGCCCGGCTCCAAGTCGATCTCGAACCGAGTGCTGCTCATGGCGGCGCTGGGCAAGGGCCCGTGCCGCATTACTGGGCTGCTCCACTCGGATGACACGCAGGTGATGATGAACGCGCTCCAGAAGGTCGGGGCCAAGTTCACGTGGGAAGACGACGGCGCCGTGTTGGTCGTCGAGGGGACGGGCGGCAAGTTCCAGGAGGTCGCCGATATGGAAGAGATTTACCTCAGCAATGCTGGCACGGCCGCGCGCTTCCTCACGACAACCATGACGCTGATCAAGGCGGACGGTGGCAACGGCCGCGTCGTCGTGACGGGCAACGCGCGCATGAAGGAGCGCCCGATCGCGCCGCTGGTCACAGCGCTCCAGGCCAACGGTTGCGACATCTCGTACCTCGAAGGCGAGGGCTGCCCGCCGCTTGCGATCAAGTACACGGGTCTTCGCGGCGGCGCGATCCCGCTCGCGGCCAAGGTGTCGAGTCAGTACGTGTCGAGTGTGCTCATCACGGCCCCGTACGCGCAGCAGTCTGTGGAGCTCATCTTGGATGAGGAGAACCCGACGTCGCTGCCCTACATCGAGATGACAACACAGCTGATGAAGGAGTTCGGTATCGAGGTCGAGACGCTCGCGGCCAACCACTATCGCGTGCCTGTGGGCGCGTACACGAACCCACCCGACTTTTCGGTCGAAGTCGATGCGTCGTCGGCGACATACCCGCTCGCACTCGCTGCCATCACAAGCGGCTCGGTCACGCTTGAGGCACTCGGCAAGAACAGCCTTCAGGGCGACGCGGCGTTCCACACGCTGTGCAAGGCGATGGGCTGCGAGAGTTCGCAAGACGAGACGACCACGACTGTCACGGGCCCGCCGAAGGGCACGCCGCTCCAGGCTGTGGACATTGACATGGAGACCATGACTGACGCGTTCATGACGGCG
Organism: Pythium rishiriense; assembly: GCA_023335895.1. Classification (NCBI taxonomy): domain Eukaryota; phylum Oomycota; class Peronosporomycetes; order Pythiales; family Pythiaceae; genus Pythium; species Pythium rishiriense. The sequence continues at coordinate 4,188 of JAADVT010000955.1, read as the reverse complement.
GTCGCGCTCGCGGCCGTGGCCAAGGGCACGACGCGCATCACGGGCATCGCCAACCAGCGCGTCAAGGAGTGCAACCGTATCGAGGTCATGATCACTGGTCTGCGTCAGCTCGGTGTCGAGTGTGGCGAGCTGGAGGACGGCATCTGGATCACGGGAACGGGCGGCGAGACAGCGCACCTCAAGAAGGCCTACATCGAGTGCCACAACGACCACCGGATTGCCATGAGCTTTGCTGTGTTAGGTGCGGCCGTGCCCAACGTCGTAATCCTCGACAAGGAGTGCACGGACAAGACGTACCCGGAGTACTGGGACCACGTCTCGCGCTTCCTGGGCCTCAACGTCGTGCCAGTCATCGAGAGCGAGAGTGAGAAGGACGGTGGTAATTCCGCGCAGCCGCCGGCGGTGTTCATCATCGGCATGCGTGGCGCTGGCAAGACGTCGATGGCCCAGGCCGCGGCCCAGGCGCTCGGTATGGAGCTGCTGGACACGGACGTGGAGATCACCAAGGTGCTTGGCGAGAGTATTGCGTCGTACGTGGCCCGCGAAGGTGTCACGTGGGCCGATTTCCGTGCCAAGGAGCGCGAGTTTCTGCTGCCGCTGATCGCGAACCCACCCAAGAACACGATTGTCGCGTGTGGCGGCGGTGTCGTCGAGAGTCCCGAGATTGTCCATGCGCTCGCCTCGTACCCGTATGTCGTGCATGTCAATCGCGCGATCGACGACGTGCTCGCGCAGCTTGATGAGGCCGAGAAGGCCGCCCACCGACCGTCGCTGGGCGAGCCCAACGCCGACGTGTGGGCGCGACGTGCACCTCTGTACGCCAAGAGCGCGGCGTTTGAGTTTCCTGTCAATGCCGGCGACCGCGACGTGACACGAATTTGCCAAGATTTCGTGCGTTTTCTCCGCGTCGTCGTGCCGCACGCGACGACGTCCTTTGACTTCAAGACCCTCGCGCGCGATGACTCGTTCTTCTTGTCGCTCACGTTCCCGGACCTCGCCGATGCCGTCGCGCTGGTGCCGCAGGTCACGGCCGACGTTGACGCTGTCGAGCTCCGTGTGGACCTGCTCCGCGACTTCCGCGACCTCGCGTTCGTCAAGAGCCAAGTCACGCTGCTGCGTGCGCTCACGCCGCTGCCGATCATCTTCACTGTGCGCTCGCAGCACCAGGGTGGTGCGTTCCCGGACGACGATGAGGCGCTGTTTTTCGAGTTGCTCGCGCTCGGTGTGCGACTCGGATGTGAGTTTGTCGACCTTGAAACTTGCTGGCCGCTGTCGCGGCGGCGCCAGTTCATCGCGCAGCGCCGTCGCTCGGCGATCATCTCGTCGTACCACGCCGTGCAGTCCCGTGTCGGCGAGGATGAGCTGCGCACGATCTTCCGCGAGTGCTACGCTGGCGGCAGCGTCCAGATTGTCAAGGTCGTGACCAAGGCCTTCGAGGCCAGTGACGCGTTGCTTGTGGACCGCGTGGCGAAGTACTTCGCCGCGGCCTGGCACCACGCCACGCCGGTGATCTCGCTCGCGACCACGGACAAGGGCAAGATGGCGCGCGTGCTCAACCGCGTGCTCACGCCCGTGACCCATGCGCTGCTGCCAGCGGCCGCGGCGCCCGGCCAGCTCTCGGCCGCCGAGATCCTCGCGCTGCGCAAGCAGCTCGGCCTGCTCGAAGGTAACTCACCCTAGCTTGCTACTTGTGTGCGGAGACCGTCGTGATATATTGACTCGCGTTTGTTTTTCCTTTCGTGCTTGGGTTGTGTCTCGTGTCTTTGACGCTCTGTTTTCTCTGTCTTCTCTCCGCCATCTCGTTCTCGGGCTGGGCAGCACGCTCGTTCTTCCTGTTCGGCTCGCCGATTGCCAAGTCGCCGTCGCCGTCGATGCACAACGCCGCCTTCAAGGCCAACGCGCTGCCTTTCACGTACGGGCTTTGCGACACAACCGACGTTTCCGATATTGCCGCGCTCATGCGCGATGCGCGCTCGAACGGCTTTGGCGGCGGCTCGGTTACCATCCCGCTCAAAGTTGACGTCATGGCCCACGTCGATGAGCTCAGCGAGGCCGCGCGTGCGATCGGCGCGGTCAACACGGTCACGCCCCATGACCTTAGCGACGGCCGCGTCTGGTGGAAGGGCGACAACACGGACTGGCTCGGCATCTTCCGGCCGATCCACAAGCGACTAGGAGAGACAAACAAGTCGACGCTCACGGCGCTGGTCGTCGGTGCCGGCGGTACGTCGCTCGCGGCCGCGTACGCGATGCGCCAGCTCGGCGTCGGCCAGCTCTTCATCTACAACCGCACGGTCAGCAAGGCCGAGGAAGTCGCCGTGCGCTTTGGCGCGACGCCGCTCGCAGAGCTCACGCCCGAGACGCTCGCGCGTGTCGACGTTGTCGTGAGCACCGTGCCAGCGCAAGCCAACTTCACGCTGCCTGACCACTTGCTGCCTGGTGGAGCGCACCGCGTCGTCGTGCTGGACGCCGCGTACATGCCTCCGATCACTCCATGCCTCGCGCACGCGCACGCTCGCGGGGCCGTGTGTATCCAGGGCTTCGAGATGCTGTACGAGCAGGCCTACGAACAGTACCGGCGCTGGCACAAGGCCACCCAGGCCTGGCGAGTCGACGTCGATGTGCTCAAGCAGGCCTGTCTCATGCATATCCCCGAGGACCAGCGACTCTGAGGACACGGGGGAAGAAAACGTAAGGCGCACCAACGCAACAAAACGCGAGTCTGTCATTACCTTGTAGTTCACGTAATGAGAAAAACTGGAGAGAGTGCGAGAGTCAGAGAGAAAAGTGAGAGGTGCGAGGAGGCAGTGTGGTCGCGTGCTTGGTTAGTTGGCCTGCGCGCCGACTTTGCCGCGGTTGATGGCCATGACGGCGGCGCCGGCCGCGACGAGTGCGCCGCCGTAGTGGACCGGGATCGACACGTAGCAGCCGTTCGTCGACTTGTTGGTGAGCGCCGAGAGCGCGACGACGAGGTGCACGACGGCGACAGCGCCCACGAGCACGGCGCTGCGCGTGCGGTAGCCACGGAACGCCACGACCATGAGCGCGACGTCCATGACCGTGAGCGCGAGCGCCGAGAGCGCCGACGAGAACACGAGCGGCACCCCTTCACACGACGAGGAGAACGCCGCGCCGCGCGAGCCCGTGGACGCGCCCACGACGCTGCCGAACATCATGAGCGCGTGCATCAACGCGTAGCCCACACCGGCCGCTACAGTAAAGAAAAAACCCGCCAATGTCATCAGTACGTTTCTTTTTGTTGGGGGGATCCATTCCAAGCGGAGGCGTACCGAGCGACGACGTGAGGTCATTGAGCGGCAGCTGGTGCGTGGCCGTCGTGACTTTTTGCACGGCGAGCTCGGTGCGCACGTAAAAGTGGAAAAACACGAACCGTGAGGCCTCCTGGAGCACGACGCCGAGCGGGATCGTGGCCTCGAGCGAGTCCTTGAGCGGCGGGATGATGCGCCAGAACGTGGCCGTGAGCAGGATCGACACGAGCCAGAAGAACGCGCCGAAGAGCGAGATGATGAGCAGCTGCGCGCGCTTGGACACGACGAGAAAGAAGAGCGTCGCGAGCGGTCCGAACGCGATGAGGATACAGCCAAAAAAGAGCGGCCAGTTGACGCGGCCGTCGCTGAGCCCCATGGTGGATGTAGAGAGTGGGGAAACTAGGAGAAGATACAGAAGGAAACGGGCTGTCAGATCCACCGACACTGGGCGCGCCGCGCGAGCTGGAACGCGGCCAGATCGGGCGTCGCGCAGCGCGTACCTGGGCGATCGTCGTCGGAGCTTTTCGGCCGAAAATGTGATCTGGCTTTTACAATCAGGTGTTTCGCGGTTACGTTAGGTGCAACATTTCATAGCAGATATGAGATGACGTTACGAACAGGTCAACATACTAGCCTAACGTAAACCAAGATCTCGTTAGGCTGTAGCCATCTCTTCTGACCATCACTCCCTCTTTCCGTCGTTCGATTGTGGTCGAGTGGTGAGCCCCTGGGCCATCGATCTTCCTGGCAGCCATGGGTACACTGCCAATCACGACGCGTGTGGCTCCTGCGACGACATGTCAGCGCTCCAAGCACTTTCAAGTGGGTGTCTTCAGCCACATGAGAAGACCAACCACCAAGGGTCACCAACGGATGCGCCCGCGATCAGCGTGGATTGACCATTGTCCGAGGAGCTCAT
>JAADVT010000954.1:0-12237 GCA_023335895.1 Pythium rishiriense | reverse complement strand
GTGTTTGGATCGTTGTTTGTCGGCTGAGGCTGCGTCGTCGTTGTTGGTGTTGTCGCCCTCAGCGTCTTCCTCGCCGTCGTCGTCGTCGAAGCTTTATCGCGCGAGGTCGATGAAGTATGAGAACTGGCTGCACCCTGAGAGCTGTGCGTGACTTCGCTAGTGTTGTCGCTGTGCCTAATATATGATTCATAGAGCTTTTCGTACCTACAGTTGATGAGATTGAGACTGATATTTTCTGATTGTTTGTCCTCGCATCAGTTCAACGCGAATATATTTGTTATGGACTCCCGCACATCTCAATTCGCAGCAGTGAGCTTCGCGTCATGTGGTGACATTTTCGGTTTTCGGCATTTCTACGTCGTATCTCATCACAAACGCTCCATGCTCGAAACAATGGAGCGGTCCTGGGCGTACCGCTGCTTTTCAGGGAGAGGCTTCTGCTCAAAACCTTGTCATTTCCTGACCCGTCTCTTCAGAACAGCAGAGACAACGACACACACTACAGAGTTACGCACAACGCTCCCACAGCTCATTCAACGCATCGAGGATGTGCTTCTTCTCGCACAATCAGACGCCACATCCACTGAACAACACACTGAGCTCCAACGTGCCCTCGAGTACGTACACTTGGTGACGTTGGACTTGTATTTGGCTGACATTGGATTTTATCAGAGCGTATACTGTCGATATGAGCGAACTGGAGCGGTTTGCGATGTTTGATGATTCTCACAACTACACACGGAATCTTATCGCCACAGACTACGACACGTACGCGCTCATTCTGCTCTGCTGGAACCGCGGCAGGTACAGCCCGATTCACGACCACACGAGTACAGGTTGTTGGATCAAGGCGATCCAGGGCGAGATCCACGAGATCCGGTACGTGCGCGACGGCGACCGTTTCGTGGAGACATCCAACACCGCGTACTCGAGCGGCGTGACCTACATGGACGATTCGCTGGGCTTCCACCGCGTGGGCAACCCCAGCCACAACGTCGACGCCATCACGATGCACTTGTATACGCCACCGTACAAAACGTGCCACGTCTGGAACGACGCTGACCGCGCGGACAACGGCACGAGCGCCGTCACGACCTTCTACTCGGCCTTTGGCGAGCGACTAGACACATGAGAAAGACTCACGAATTCATGATTATGTGGAGCGCCTGGGTTTTGAAAATTTTAGGAAACGAAGTTTATTTTGTTTTGGTGCCGCGCGTTGTTTGAAAAATGGTGCCATGCCATGGCACTCGCATGGTTGAGTTGTTGGTACTTCACGTTGCAGACATAATGGCGATCTTCAACGAGTCACAAACCTTCAACGTGCCGACTTGCGCAAAACTGCCATGGCGTCGGATCGGGGTAGGGTTGAGTGGACGCGTCTGCCATGTGTGGCTGCAAACCCAGGGACGTGTTCCGCCGGTGTAGGCTGGTTGCAGCACGTAACAGCCAATCAGAAACGCGTATTCGTTCTGGCGTTGGAGGGCATGGCGTGGGTCGGCCATCATCCCCCACAGTCCACCGCGCGTCCGCTGTGCAGCCGGCCACTCCCCAATTTCCCCGTCAGCCGCGGCAGTTCTCTCGATCCAGATCCGCTTTTCCAGATCGTTTTCTTTTTTCTCTTTTCTTTGCTCCACTTCGCAACTTCACTCCCACACGATGCCGACGCCCCACGACGCCGCGCCGCGCATGACGCTTCCGCAGCTCGTCGAGTCGCTCGAGACGCTGCTCATGGAAGAGCCCGACGTCCCGCTCAAGGGGAAACTCAAGATCCAGCACCTGCTTGAGTACGCACGAACCGAATCCTTGTGGTGTTCTGGAAGAACGGTTCTCCTCCGGTCCTAACTCCCCGGTTCGTTCTGTTGGTTCTTATTCGCGCAGCTCCTACGAGGTCAACATGCAAGAGCTCAAGCCGTTCGCGTTGTTTGACCCATCGCGTAACTACACGCGCAACCTTGTCTCGACCGACCACGAGACCTACGCACTCATGCTGCTCTGCTGGAACCGCGGCAAGTACAGCCCGATCCACGACCACCCGAGCGACGGCTGCTGGGTCAAGGCGATCCAAGGCGAGATCCACGAAGTGCGGTACGCACGCGCCGGCGCGACGCTTGTCGAGACTTCAAGTGTCGTGCTGAGCAACGGTGTGACCTACATGGATGACTCGCTCGGGCTCCACAAGGTCGGCAACCCGCGCGACGACGTCGACGCCATCACGATGCACTTGTATGCGCCGCCCTACGACAAATGCCGCGTCTGGTTCGATCCGAACGATGCCGAGAAGAGCTCGGTCGCCGTGTCGACTTACTACTCAGAGTTTGGCGAGAAAGTCGCGCTGTAGATGGTCGCCTCGTGGGATCGGCACTCGATCCCTTACTCTGTAGTGTATGTACACACGCGGTATTTTAATTTATCGTCAACTTTTTCTTTTGGTTTTCTTACACCCTGACCCTTTCTGAGATCGGCACAATCGCTGTGAGAGTCGGTGAGCTCTCCTCTTGGATTGTCTTGTCCTTGTTACTCTTGACGACCGTCGTTGATCGCATCGAAATCGTGCCGTCCGCGCTCTCGCTTCGCCCCGTCATGCCCTGCCACATCCGAATGTTGGTACGCAGATTTGTCATGATTGTGTCATAGTCATCGATTCCGAAGGCATCGCCAGCCGTCTCGAACAGCGGCGTCGCGAGCAACGTAAGAAACGCGACTTGGCTGCGCGGCAAATTGGCCTGGCGGCGATCGCACAGCGGGGAAATGGGTAATTTTTGGCGCTCCTCGGCCTCGCCCTGACGGAAGAATTCCTCGGAGATGCGGTTAGCCCACAGCTGATGATAATCGAAGGGTTTGACAGTGTGTCCCAGATCTGCGAGCATGAGGATCGTCTCCATGATCAGCGACACTTCGAGTCCCGAGCCTTCCTGCGTTATGGCGAACTTGCGGCTCTTGAGTTTCGAGATGTGCTGGAAATGTCGTGAGAGGTCAGTCGCAAGAATCATCTGGATAATTAGCTTGCGAATCTCGATCTTGGAGGCGGGATCTAGGTGAGAGAAGATGTCGTATTTTTCGTGGGAAAGAATACGGTACAGCTCGGCAATGTGCATGCGCTCGAGCACCGAGTCATCGCTGTAAGTAATGGCGAGTTTGGATTTTGTGGCGATGAGGAACCCGTTCGAGACGCCTGGGTGACTGATGTCGTGCGCAGCTGCCGCGACTAGTCCCACAAAGAACGTGAGGTCGTCGACGTTGAGCTTGAGCCGACGCATATAGAAGTTGAGATCCACAATCACGGCGCCTGCGTGGAGGCAGTTGTGATATGGGTTCCGCTTAAAGTAGTGGTTTTCGACAGCGCCCGCAAACAAGCCGATTTTCTTCATGTCGAGGGATAGTCGCGAATCGAAGTCATTGATCTCTACACACGCGAGGAAAACGGCTTGCATGGGTCCAGAACATCGCTCCTCCAAGTAAAACATGTCCACGTAGACCTCGTCACGGATCGTGTCGATGAGCCAACGCGAGAGCTCATCGCGGTCCTCTGCGATGGTGTTCTTCGAGAAGAACTGCGCGAGTATTTCTGTCCCTCTCAGATCAATGGGCATGTTTTGGCTCATTTTCCGAGACTGCGTGGATCGTGATACTTGGCTTTGCGTCACTGTGGCAGGGCGCCGCGAAGTCTTTCGCTCGTTCTGGATCACTCCGGTTTGACTGTTTGCACGTACAAATGCCGGTGGTGCTTCTTTGAAAGCCATCATGTGGAGCCACGCCTGCACTTCTTCTTCGTGTTCAGTCATCGAAGGATCAAGAGTTACCTCAAAGAGGTCGGCGTTGGTGACCAGCGCCGTAATAATCTTGTCGATGTCCTTCTTCTCTTTGAGTGACATCTTGAGCTTGACTTGGCACAGAATACGCAGGATATCACCCATCTCGTAGTGGAGCTGGTAGCTGAGTTTGCCTGAGAGCTCTTCTTTCATCTCGATGTTTTGATGACTCAAGCGGCGATTTTCGTTCAGCAAGTTGGAATGGCTCATGAATTCACGACGAGAGGCGAGCTCGGTCTCCCAAACGCCTCTAGCTGCCAAGGCTTGGCCAAGGACAAACGCCACGTACATACTCCAGCGCTCGGGGACGCGTTTGCTGCCGTGGTACTGGTAGAACGATCCAGCGGCAGCACTCATCACGATCAAGAACTCGAGCACGATCGTGAGAAAGTACGTAAACTGCATCCGCAGTAGGTTGGAGGCGAGGCTCGTAAGCAGCAGCAAGTAGAAGAAGAGCAAGTCAACGACGGACACACCAAGAAAAGCCAATAGGCGTTGCTCTTCTCTTGTGCCATCGTCAAGGTCGCGAGCGCACGATAATTCGAAGTCGATACACGATGCCAGTGCCAAGACTACTGGAATGAACACGAGCTGGTAAAATGTGAGGACCGCGAGCTGCACGGGGTCGAGCCGAGGATCGGAGAAGAAGATGCTCGCGCCGCGAGTTCGTTGTACATACAGAATACTAATCGACGCGAGCACGAAGAGCACGACAATGACGACAACGCGGTCTGAACTGGATAACCACTTGACACGATCGTCATGCGTCGTCAAAGTCGACGCGCGCGTGGCTGCGACGAAGGTTGCGGTCGTGTTCTCGAGCGTTTCCATAGCGGCTGCGATGACCACGAGTACGGAAACAACGAGCACTGAGATCATGTACCGCGGCAGGCACGCCTGTCGATCCCGTCGAAAAAAAGTCTGGAATTCATGCTCGATGTTGACATCGATAAAGTAGCAAAAGAGACTGTGGATCTCCTGCTTGATGACGATCGGCTTGCCGGCGATTGAGCGTCTCGGTGCAACCTGTACAGACCTCCGCGAGTTTCCGAAGAGCGTCATACTGCTGTTCGACTGGAAACAGCCACCTATTGCTCCAGCTCGACTGGTACCACAGCGTCAGAGCTGCCGGACCAGACCGCTTTCCAAGGCCGTGGTGGCGATAGCCACTCCGGGCCGGGAAGCGCCGCCGCGATATGTTTAGCCTTGCCAACCTGAATCACACATTCGCAACACAACACAGCGCCACGGCGATCGCGTTTGGGAAACCGCTCTTAACTGCTGTTTCTTGCCGTGGCGCCGAACCGACGGCCTGGTGTGGCACGGAAGTAAAAATATCCGACAGCGGTTTTTTCGATCTGCCCGGGAAGCATGGTGATATGGCTACATTTTAATCCCGTATCATTGGCTAAAACCCGGATCGTTACGTCACCCACGGTACACGTGTTCTCCCGTGGGAGGTTGCGCGAAGGTACCACGGAGCTCTCTGTTGGCCTCTCAGAAGGGAACACGTTCCCCACTCCCCCAGTCGCGAGACCCATCGACCATGGGGGACGACACGTGCTACTACAAGGTGCTGGGCGTCGAGCGCACGGCCTCGGACGACGAGATCAAGCGCGCGTACCGGAAGCTGGCTGTGCGGTTCCACCCTGGTGCGTGCTTCAGACCATTGTCGGGAGAGGAGGAGGTGAACAGGGAACAAAGAGATCTGTCTGACCCTGGCTCTCTGCGCTGTAGATAAGAATTTGGACAACAAAGAGGAGGCCGAGATCAAGTTCAAGGAGATCGGCGAGGTGCGTTACTGCTGTGGTGATGTAGTGGTCCGTCCCCCTCCCCCAGTGCTCACCGCGGTTTCTTGTTCCACTGGAATAGGCCTACTCGGTGCTCTCGGACGAGGACAAGCGCCGCCAGTACGACCGCTTTGGCAAGAGCGGTGTGAATGGCTCGGCGGGCCATGGCGGCCACGGCCATGGTGGCATGCACCCGTTCCAGGGTCAGGACGCCGAGGAGATCTTCCGCGCGTTCTTTGGTGGTCAGGATCCGTTCTCCATGTTCTTCCAAGAGGGCATGCAAGGCCGCGGCGGCATGCCGCCCGGCTTTGGTGGCGGACGCGTCCATGTGACCCAGTTTGGACCAGGCTTTTCGTTCTCCACGTTCGGCAACGATCCGCGCATGCGGCACCGTGGACACCAGCGTAACCCGTACGTACTCAGCACGCCTGATACGCTGGAAGGGCGCTGACGTTTTGTGTGCGTTGCAGGCAAGTGAACCGCGGCGGACAAGCCGCACAAGCCCCGGAACCAGAATCCCGGCTGCGCATCGGCGGTGGAAATGTGCTGCTCATCTTCTTCTTGTTGTGGATCATGGGCGTGCCGCTTTCCTATCTCTGGATAGGTCTCATGCTCGCGAGCTACCTCGGCATCATGTAGAGATTTCCCACGTGCCATCTCACCTCCTTTGCCTTTAGCGCGCGGTCTCCAACCTCGCTCTCCCACGAACCAAAGCAGCTACACGACTGGACCCGTTTCGCTCCATCGTAATCAGGCAGGAGGTCGACCAGCGCCGTGCGCCGAGCACATGTATCTATTTAACGGGTCTCTCGTCAGCAATTGCTCTCCGACAATTTTCTCGTACGGGTGGGTTGGACGCGTGGCTTCCACTGCCTCCAGCTTTGATAGATTTTCTCTTTTTAGGTTTTTAGAATGCTACATGTGATGAGAGTAGCGGGTGAGGTCTGTTCTTCATCTGCGATATAACTGCAACAAGACTCTCTGTATGCATTCATCTTTGGTCTTACGACATGTGAATTCCCCACATACTAGAACCAAGCTTTGCATGACACGAGCCCAGCGATCTCATGGCAATGGCGCTGGCGTTGTGAGGAAAAGTCTCACAGAATCACGCAAGAAATTCGCAGTGGAAGCTCCCATCGATGGCATTGGTCTCTCGCTTACAGAACTCAAAGTTAGTCTTACACCCTTTTCCCAATCATTATTTGGCGTCACCGAGGCTGATCTTTGGAAGTGGCTACCGCAGAGAAGAACGTGAGCGTCACGTCACCAAGCAGAACAGGAGAGAATGGGCAAGAGAGGATGGCGCTGTTCTCGACGGTGTCACATAATGTACTCCGCTCACGCCTCCTCCCCCTCTTCTACTGGATTCATCGGATCTCTTGAAGGTAGATGCAGGGATGCGCACACGTATACGCGCATGCGAAGCATTGAGAGCACACGTCAACGCGAGAAGAAACTCACGTTGGAAGTCAACCTTACACAAGCGGAGGCATCCTCCAAAACTGGATTTCCGAGAGGGGTGAGGTAGTTTGATTGCTGGATCGCTAGCCGACTTTTGCTGCATACCTTACTTACATTCAGATTGTCTGTGTTCTTCTTGCACGGCGTGGATCGCGGACAATTGCAATGGCCAAGCTGTTGTCCGTCGTCCCAAGACCAGCATCCCCCTGCCATGATCCATGACTCCAGAGCAAATTGTTTGGTCGCCACTCACCCAGTGTTGCCCCCAGCGCCTGGTTAGAAGATCCACATCCAGGACCCGTTTCGCGTTTGCGACTCAGCTCCCTCCCACCGCCCATCTCCTGCAACCTCCTCAACTGCAACGGAGAAATCCAGTGGCAGATCGGGCGTCTCGTCCAATGCTGAGTCCATTCCGCCGCGATGTGCTGTCCCAAAAGATCCGTGTGCCATTGATTCGGCCGTGGAGGTTCAAGGTTCAATGCCCTCAGTCCTGAAGATGCGGTGCTTGGAGGCTTGCGTTCCAAGCAGCATTGGCACTCGGGATTTGCTGTGTACACTAATTCGATCCGCATATGATCGACGCCAGAGCCAACGAAATGGCAAATATTAGCCTGGCATGCTTGGTGACCAGAATTTGTTTGGCGTCCTCGTTCATTTGTTTAGTCGCGATTGGGAATGCTTGTGATGGTCTTCCCATTTTGGTGTGGTTCCTGCTCGCCCAAAGAAGCTCATTTCCCGTCCCGACGTGTGGCCAACACAGATGCTGATGCTGCCGCATCATCTCGATTGGCCGGCCCAGCAAGAGACGCCTCGCGTCGTGTCGTGGAACTTGGAGAGGCGTGGGACGGCGCAGCGGACGGTTGAAGTTGGCCGCGAGAGAGTTGCTCTCCCCACTGGAATTCTGGACGCCAGCTGCAGTCACTGAGTTGCAAGACACGGTGCTAGATTCTAACAATGTAGAAGAATACGGTATATTAGAGCCTATTCTACCCGATAAAATACGTGGTTTTGGTATTTGCATGGAGAAGATCCATTCTGAGCCCTTGACTTGCAGATCCGCTCGCAGCAGCAGGAACAGTCCATGTTCGTCCAGAGAATCGACATGACCAGCTGCACATAAATGGGGCGGGGGATTCTCAGTGCCGCTTGAACTTCCGTGCCGGCGTTTTGTCCATTTTGCTTGGTGGAGCGTTCGCGCCGCCACCGGCGGACGAATCCGCGCGCCCGCCAACTGTTGGATTCGGTACAGAACGCAGCGGCTGCTGACCAAGCGACGGGTCTCCGCCGCCACTCGCTGACCGGAGACCGTGCCAGGATCGCATCACGTGCGAACCGAACCAGAACACGGCTTCAAGAAGCCCTCGGTCAGCCCAGCGCTTGTCTGAAGCAGCTGTCGCGGCCTAGTGACTTCGCCCGGCGTGTTCTCATCGAGCGGGACAGGCGCGTTGTGCCTCACTGGAGGACGAGAGGCTGTCGCGTGCGAGTGGCACCAGCTCACTTGCGGATTTGCGCTCCACGGCGCACGCCCAGACACCAAGCAACGCGGTCGCCGCCAGCCAAGGCCCAGTGCCAAGCCGCTTCGAACCTGCCAAGCCATGAGCAAGATTCTCGCGGCACTTCTCGCGGTCTGCACGCTCGCGGTCGCCAGCGCGCAGACGCTGGTCGCGTCCGACGACGGCACGGGCATCCACGTCTACTTCCGTTCGTCATGGACGGCTCCCTACATCTACTACAACGCCGGGGGCGCCGGATGGATCACGTCGCCCGGCGTCAAGATGTCGGCCAGCACGGACCGCATCCGGTTCCCGAGCGAGTCGGGCTGGTTCAAGTTTGATCTGGCGGCACCCACCACGACGCTCGAGTTTGTGTTCAACAACGGTGCAGGCACGTGGGACAACAACGCCAGCAAGAACTACAAGGTCACGGCCGCCGGCACGTACGTCGTGACAAGCACTGTCGCGACGCCGCCCAACCCATTGGTGCAAGTTAAGAGCAACGACGGCACGGGGCTTCACGTGTTCTTCCGCACGGCCTGGACCGCGCCGTACATCCACTACAACAAGGGCTCGGGTTGGACGACGTCGCCCGGGGACAAGCTGTCGGCCAGCAAAGACACGCTCTTCCCGGCTGCGGACGGTTGGTTTCAGGCAGATTTTGCTGCACCGCAGGCGTCCCTCGAGTTTGTGTTCAACAACGGCGCCGGCACGTGGGACAACAATGGCGGCAACAACTTCAAGGTCACGTCGGCCGGTACGTTCGCGTTCACGAGTTCTCTAACGACGCCTCCGTACTCGCTGGCACCGGCGTCTCCGACGACGGCACCTACCTCGACGACGGCAGCCCCCACGGCTGCCCCGACGCCGACCACAGCCACACCCGTCACGGCCACCCCGGTGCCGACTCCAAGCACGGCAACGCCGACGCCTACAACCACGGCTCCGACCGCGGCACCCACGCCGACTCCCTCGGGTGGGATCACAGTGCCCCCTGTTCCGACACAAACGCCTGCTCCATCCACCACGTGCTCCAACTACAATGGCCTCGACTCGTGCACCGGCAGTGCTGTGGACGCGCCGGCCAACAGTGAGGACCGCCGCTGGCAGACGCCGTCGCGCAACTCGTCGCTGTACCGCTCGACGTACCAGGACTACCGCTCGCTTCAGGGCTACGCGCACGTCGTGTATGCCGCTGGCCGCGCGTCTGCGACAGTGACCGTGCGCACTGTGCTACGAGTGACCTCGGCGACGTGCTCGTACAAGTTCAATGGCGTCAGCCAAGCGTCCCCGACACTCAGCGTGTCGCCGTCGTCGACGCCATCGGACCTCAACATCGTCGTCACGTGTTCGAGTGGTGCCGACACGTGGACGCTGGTACTGGAACCGCTAAACTTCGTGTGGCAAAACACAGCCGTGCCGACGCCGTCAGGATTTGAAGGTGGTCAGAAGGGTGCGATCGTCGACATGTTCGGTTGGCCGTACGCCGACATTGAGCAGGAGTGCAAGGACTTTCTGGGCAAGGCTGGGTACCTTGGTGTCAAGATCAACCCGCCCCAGGAGGCTGTGATGTCGGACGCTTGGCCGCAGAGCGGGCAGCGTAACCCGTGGTACTTCGTGTACCAGCCTGTGAGCTACCGCCTCGTGTCTCGCATGGGTACTCGCGCTCAGCTCCGTTCGATGATCCAGACGTGCCGTGCCAACGGCGTGCGTGTGTACGCCGATGCCGTGGTGAACCACATGTCGGGTGGCGGTAACGACGTGAGCCCTCTGCACCGAACGGCAAGCGGAAGCAGCTGCACTACGTGGGGACCCAAGTCGAGTGTCGGTGGGTCGCCGTACTTCACGGCAAACTACGCGTTCGGCACGAACCCGGAGACGGGGCTTCGCTCAGCGGCCGAGTTCCCGTCCGTGCCTTACGGCCCCTCGGACTTCCACTGCGAGCGCTCGCTGAACGCCTACACGGACGGTCTCATCTTGTCGGCTGGCTGGCTCGAGGGTCTGCTCGATCTCAACACTGGAACGACTAGCGTACGCGAACGTATCGCCCAGTACTTTGTCGACCTTATCGGCATCGGCTTTAGCGGCTTCCGTGTGGATGCTATGAAGCACATCGGCCCCACCGACACGGCCGCCATCTTTGGGCTCTTCAACACGTACATGGGCGGCAACTTGCCCTCCGACTTCATCATGTGGGGCGAGGTCATCCTCGGCGGCGAGGCCCAGTTGTTGGCGTGCAACAAGGACTCGGGCTACAACTTTTACCAGGAGCTGGATGGCCGCTACGCAGCCGCGGGTATCTCGGCGAGCGACATTAGCAAGCTCAAGATCTGGTCGTCGGACTACCCGAAGGAAATGCCCGTGTGTGGCAGCTGGATCCTGCCGGCCTCGCGCTTCGTGATCCAGAACGACGACCACGACCAGCAGCAGCCGGGCTCGTCGTCGCGCGACATGCAGGACAAGGGATCCGTGTTGGTCAAGGATAAGAACGTCGCGACCCACCGCAACTTTGAGGTGCAGCTCTTCACGCGCACGGACGCCGACTGGAAGATCAAGGTCGTGCTCAGCTCGTTCACGATCTTCCCGGACGGCACCCCCGCGGGCTTCCCGGACGGCTACTCGGACTGCACCAAGGGCTTCGACTCGTCGGCGGGCCAGACGTGCACCAAGAGCGTGCCGTACGAGAAGGCCTTCCGCGCCGGCTCGTGTGGGTACACCGTCGAGAGCTTCTCGAGCGTGGGCAAGTACACGCGCGTCCACCGCGACCTGCAAATCGTCAACGCCATGCGCGCGTGGACCGGCCAGGGCACGGTGTCGGCGAGCCAGGTCGGCATCACCGGATCGTGCTAAGCCAGCACGTTCGAACGAGGCCACATGATCATCAAGTGTCTGTGTCGTGGCGTCGTCTTGGGCGCTAGTTATACGCACTGTTAGTAATGAATAACTGCATGATTCGCTACTTGGGACGCATTTATCGATGGGCAATGAAGCGAAACACGAGTCGCGTGTTCCGCTTTACTGAAAGCATACTGGGGTCGGTTGGTCCACAGATGACAGTGCACCAGATCTCTCGACGACTGGGGCAGGGCCCAGGGCAGGGCATTCGACACGACGTCCTCATGAGCACCGATCGTCAGCAAAATGGCGCCATACTGCGGCTGGTTGTTCCGCGCCAGCATGCTATGCCCAGAGCGGATCTCCGTCATACGATCTGGATATGATTCATTTAAAAGAAGGCCATCGTCGTCAAGATCGTGAGCCTGGCGCTGGAGCCGTAACAGCATCCCAAACGCATCACTCACCAAATTGGGATTACCGCGCTTGAGGGAAAGACGCCACGCAACCTCTCATCGAAAGAGCGAGTCGTCATCCCCTTGGGGTGTCACTTCCTCCGATTGAAATCGGTGTTCCCGCCAAAAATTCCAATTTCGTCGTAACTGTAACCTTGCCACGAAAGGTTACGCGAATTTAACCGTCAATCGAACACAACGGCGGTTTTCTTTCCTTCGGTAACAGACGTTACGAACCCGTCCCTTCCCTGTTTCGTACCGGCCGTCACTTCACTTCGACATCCCCCCGCCCGACGTCACGGAAGGATCACCACCGAAGCGCACACGCGCGTGCCTGCCACGCGCCTCTCCTCCTCCTCCTCCTCCCCGTCCTCCTCCTCCTCCTCCT
>JAADVT010000953.1:0-12262 GCA_023335895.1 Pythium rishiriense | reverse complement strand
TCTGTGGTGTTGAGTGTTGGTGACGGAGATGATACGGCGAGTGGCTCGGTGGAGTTGACTGGTGGCTCGACGTCTAACCCAGATGGTGCGGGTGGCCAGATCTCACTAGTTGGCGGTGAAGGCGGTGCCACTGGTGGCAACATAGCTATCACTGCTGGTGTGGCGGGAAGTGGTGGCCGTGGTGGTTCAGTCTCGCTGAAGAGTGGTGGTGGAGAGGCTTCATCGAGCGGTGATGTCAAGATTGAGACAGTTAATGCCGGAACAGGTTCGTCGAGCGGGAAGATTGAAATGCTAACAGGTGAATCTACAGCCGGCGACTCTGGTAGCATTTCGCTGAGCACGTCCGACGCAAAAGGCGGCAAAGCAGGCTCCATTTCTCTAACTGTCGGAGCTGGTGACTCACCCGAAGCCGGTCAGATTGACATATCTGCTGGTGGTAGCTCCGATCCAGAAGGGACTGGTGGAAATATCAATATTGTGAGCGGTGACGGCACAAAGACAGGCGGAACAGTCCAAATCACCGGCGGGTCAGGACAGGTGCTGGGTGGAGACGTTCGCCTACTAAGCGGTGGTAGCAACAGTGCGGTCAGTGGGAAGATCGTCATTGCTACTGCTGCGTCTGGAGAAGGGCAGACGAGTGGCACCGTAGACATCTACTCAGGTGTGGCCAGTGGGGAAGACTCGGGAGCGGTCACTCTCGCGACTTCCGATGCTACTTCAGGCAAAGCAGGATCTATCTCCCTCCTTGTTGGGTCTGGCGACACAGGAGAAGGTGGAATGGTAAGCATTACGGCTGGCACAAGCACGGACACGACAGGCGGTATCGTCCGAATCCATGGTGGTACTGGTGCACAAAGCGGTGGATCGATCGAGATCGCCGGCGGAACAGGAACATCTACAAAAGGCGGAGACGTGATGATATCGAGCGGCGCTGGGGAGAGCGCAAGCAGCGGGAATGTCGTGATTGCAACAGCCGATGCTGGTGCGAGCCAGACAAGCGGCACGCTCACGTTTTCGACTGGCGCGTCCACGCTCGGCGACAGTGGCGAGATTTTCATCACGACGTCCACCGCTGTTGGTGGTAAGGCTGGTTGGATCAGCGTCGCTGTAGGCAGTGGCGACAGTGCTGAAGGAGGCACTGTGAGTGTCGTTGGGGGCAAGAGTACCAATCTTGATGGTACCGGTGGGTCGGCAGTCGTGACTGGTGGTGAGGGCGTCACCGGCGGTGACGTCGTGATCACGGGGGGTGCCGGCTCCGCGAAGGTGGGTGGCACCGTTCTCATCACGAGTGGGTCAAGCTCGAACAGTGGCAGTGCACCTGTCATGATCCGAACAGGTTCGGCGGCCGATAACGCCGACACTGGCGGCGTCCAGTTCACCACAGGGGATTCCGCAGGAACTGGGCTGAGCGGCGACGTTTCGTTTGCCACAGGCAGTGCGCCAGGTGGTACCGCAGGTACCTTCCGCGTTGACATTGGCACCTCTGGCGACGAATCGGCGACTGCTGTGGGGGGTGGCATTCTCCTCAATGCCGGTGCGAACACTAATGGTCAAGGTGGATCGATCGTGGTGACACCGGGCGAAGGCTCAAGTGACAAGACGCACGGAGCGTTCCGAGTCGAGTACCCGACGGGCACGTCGCTACTGTCAGTGTCGCTATCACAGCTTGCAGTCGATAACGTCCAGCTGATCACCATGAAATCACTCGGAACCGTTGACATCGAAGCGACAACAACTGTTTCGATCACGGGCACGGCAGTAAACGTCCTCGGAGGGCTACTCAACCTTGACGCCAGCGATCTTACCATCACGACCGATGGGACAGCGATGGTGGCCATGTCGGCAGCCACGGGTGACATCTCGATGCAAGGGGACCTGAACATGCACAAGCCCGACGCGACGATTCTTCACGATGGCGACTCGCTCACGATCAGTTCCAAGTCTGTCGTGATGGCGGGAGACAAAGTGACATTTGCCGCATCCACGCCTGTCCTGTTCCAGACGACGAAGCTCGTGTTCGCGGGGAGCAGCGCGACGGCGACAACCGACACCACGTGCGAGGTGGGCGAGTTCCGGTTTGACACAACGCGGCTCTACATTTGCGTCGAGACCAACAAATGGAACTACGTCGCGATGGCGGCGCTCGATGCGACGGACCCCTGATTCTTCAAGCCGGGGGCCACATCCCATGTATATTTCATGTTCATTTTCCTCCTTCATATTTTGTAAATACATGCATATCAACATGCATTGTCGGTTCGGCGCTCCTGACAGTCGCTGCAGCACACGCTGGTCGCGATGGCCGCCCAGCTGTCCAGGTTTACGGCGCGCGGGCCGTCGAGCTGCTGGTTCTCGCTGAGCACCACGAGTCCGCGCGGCGCGCCGAGCGACGAGTCCAGCAGCTGCATGGACGCGTACACGGTCGAGAGCTTGACCCAGTGGGGCGGGTACTTGAAGCGCGCGACGTCGAGCAGCAGCACCATGTCGTCGCCGGCGTGGTAGCCGCCGATGGGCGAGAAGTGGCCGTCGCCCGTCTGGCCGAGCGCCTTGCGGCTGTAGTTGAGCACGACGATTTCGCGCGTGCCGGCGCAGCAGCGCCGCACGGTCTCGCGGAACGCCGCGAGCGTCAGCGCGTCGGGCGTCGCGCGCACGGTCCGCGTCGACGCGCCGTTGCAGCTATACACCAACACACAACGCCGTGAGACCCCACCTTGGACCGGATAACAAAAAAAAAGGTCTCTGTCTCTCTAGACGGACCGCGCGAGACACTCGAACTGCGCGAGGCTGATGCCCGACTGTTTGGCGACGCTGAGCGGCGTGCAGCAGTCGAAGAGCTCTTCGCTGAACCAGCGCCACGGGCCCTTCCACACGCGGCCCGGGTCGATCTGGAGCGCGTTGAGGCACATGGCGAGCGTCGCAAGCCCGCAGTACGCCGGCTCGGCCTGCGTGATAAACTGCTCGGCCAGCGGGAAGTAGCTCTCCATGAACTCGCCCGCGACGGCTTCGAGGAAGAGCCGCTTGCCGGCGGCGCTCGAGAACGGCACGCACTCGGGTGGCAGGTCGCGCCGGTGGAACGACGGCGCACTGCTGGCACTGCCACGGGCACTGCCATGGGCACTGCCAGCCTCATGCATCTGCGTGAGCTGCTTGCACGAGCACGCGCACGCCGTCGCCGCGTCCATGGGGGGAAACTGGTACTAATATCGGAGACCCATCCCACCAATGGCTATCAAAGTAAACATCAGCATTTTATCCTGTCTACATATGTTATTTATGGGATATTTTTTCGTGAGCTACGATCATGACCTCATAAAACCCCATCTTTTACCAATATAGACATGGATTAGGTAGTCGCGCATACGCTTTATGGCTACATCTTTAGACCGAGCCGTTGACTTGGTAGCCGGCGTGGGCCGGGTAGGTCGTGTAGTTCCACGGCGCGCTGTGCGCGAGCAGCTCGGCGTCAAAGCCGTCGCCACCGGCACTCACGTAGAGAAACTTGGTGAACGGCACGGTCGCGTGGTACGTGAACGGCGTGCCGCCCGGCACGAACAGCACGTCGCCGTCGATGAGCCGCGCGGTCTCACCGCCGACCGCCACGACCAGCTCGCCCTCCTGGAGCTGGAACGCGAGGTGCTGCTTGGCCGTGAGCGAGGCCGCGGTCTCGTTCCAGAGCTTGGGCGAGAGCGTGATCGTGCCCATGGTGAAGTTGTTGGCCGTCTGCGCCCCCGTCGCGAGCGGCGCGACCACGTGGTAAAAGCCGTGCTCCGTGTTGAGGTACTTTGGACCGTAGTTCTTGGCCACAAAATTCGGCGTGTGCGCATCCTTGGCAAGCGCGTTCGAGCCGTTGTGCCAGCTACCTGCGCCGGCCGCGCCGTCCACGAGGTCGCGGCGTGGCACAAAGTCCAGGTGCGCGTACACGTCAAAGCTCTGGAGCGCCGAGATCGTGTCACTGGACGCGCCGGCCCCGGCCGCCGCGGGCACGGCCACCGGGTTGAACGGTGTGCCCGTCGAACTCTCGAACGCACCGTCTCCGATCGCGAAAAAGAGCCGCTCGAAGCCGCCCGGCTGGATCACGCCCGTGAGCTGCGTGTCTGGGTCCAGGATCTGGTACGAGTGGATCGTGTTGTGCGGCACCGTTCCATAGTCGCCCGGCGTGAGCACGCGCGATTGTTCGATGGCGTCGTCGCCCGTCGCGCCGTCCAACTTGGCCCAGAGCTGTACGCGGCCCTTGGTGCAGTAAAAGTTTTCGTGGTGGAGCTTGTGGACGTGTGGGAGCACACCGAGCTCGGTCGAGTCGGGCGCGTTGGTCTGCATGAGCGTGAACGCGCCGCCGGACGCGTTGCCCGTGACCGAGAAGCGGTAGACCTGCTGGCCCACGCGCACGGTCGAGCCGTACGACTTGGGCAACACGTACGCGCGCAGGTAGTTGGGCGCCTCGGTCACGTACAGCGAACCGAGCGAGACCTCAGGCTCGGCCTGGGCAAAGGCGGCGTACGCGAGGGCTGCGAGCGAGAACAGCGCGGTCTTCATGGCGTTGAGGGAAGAGAAAGGAGGCTGGCGAGGCGAGTGGTCGAAACGTGGAATGAGAGACCCGAGGAATCCGTTGTCTCGGGACGACAAAGGCCGTGGCGCTTCGTTCACGCCCAGACAGGCTCCTTGCGGGCGGATGACGCTATCGGGTAGGGCACGTTGAAGGTACTTGCGTCCAGTATCCTTTAGCAGAGCCAAGTACCTTCAAATCTGCGGTGGCACGTGCGACGCCCGTGAGTAGCACGGCGGAGCGGACCGGATACTTGAAGCATGGCGCGTCAACGCGGTCAGCCAGGCCAGGCGGCTTATGCGTCACCCTCCAGTGACACAGCAACTTCAAACATGCATACCTCTATTATTGAATCACATGAGTTCCGTGTGGAGTGGGATTGAATGCCTCCCAACTAGATAACCTATAGGAAATAGTGCAATCGATCAACGAGAGTTGAGAAGGGAGTCGAGTGTGGATTACGAAGTGTCCGCACCGCCAGACAAGAACCAACCGCTGCACTGTAGAGTCGAGTGGCGGGGGGCTGCACAAACAGAGTGCTGACAGTAATACAGTACCTGCCTGGCAGGCACGTATCATAGCCAGCACTATGACCTGGGAGAGTTTCTTGTGCCGTCTCCACGGAGCAACAACGTTAACTGATCCGGTGATGGCGATTGCCACGCGGGTCTTCCTGTCATGTCGACGGAAAAAGCTGGCAGCGTTGGTTAGAAATAAAGGAGGGTGGTTTATTTTGTTGGGTAGAAGTACGGTTGAGCGTAGGGAGGGGAGGCCCGAAGACGGTGCTCTCCCCTCGCGACTGAGATCTGACTATTAGTACACACCGACCTGGTTGGAAGCGGCCACCCAACATCATGGGTGGCTTCGCATGGGACGGAGAGAGGAGAAGGAGGAGGTTGTTCGACGACTCACGGCGTCGTGGCAGCGACGATGTGGCGCGCCGACTCGATGGCCGTCGGGCTCGAGCAGCACACCTTCGGGGCCGGCTTGACGGGCATCGACGGGTCGGCGCTGAGCACCATGTTCTTGACGAGCGTCGGGCCCGTGGCGTGGGCGCTCTCCTTGAGCACGACCAGCCCACGCGGCCGGCCGCTCGACTCGTCGACACGCTGCATGGCCGCGAACACGGTCGAGAGTTTGACCCAGTGGGGCGGGTACTTGAAGCGCGCGACGTCGAGCAGCAGCACCATGTCGCGCTCGGCGTGGTAGCCGCCGATGGGCGAGAAGTGGCCGTCGCCCGTCTGGCCGAGCGCCTTGCGGCTGTAGTTGAGCACGACGATCTCGTTGCTGGTCGCGCAGCTCTTCTGGACGATCGCGCGGAACTGGTCGAGGCTCAGGTTGGCGTCGGCCGGGTGGTCGTCCGTGAGCACGCCGTTGCAGCGCGCGAGGCAGATAAACTCCGACATGCTGATGCCCTTTTCCTTGGCGACGCTCAGTGACGTGCAGCAGTCAAACAGCTCTTCGCTGAACCAGCGCCACGCGCCCTTCCAGAGGCGGCCCGGGTCGATCTGCATCGCGTTGAGGCACATGGCGAGCGTCGAGAGCCCGCAGTACGCCGGTTCGGCCTGCGTGATAAACTGCTCGGCCAGCGGAAAGTAAATCTGCATGTAGTTGGTCGGCGCGTTGAGCGCCTCGACAAACATCTTGCGGCCGTCGGGGCTCGAGAACGCGATACAGTCGAGCGGCAAGTGGCGCCGGTGGAACGACGTCTGCACGGCCTGGGGCGAGCTGCGCGTCACGTGGACCTGGGACGAGTTGACGACTGTGACGTCTTGGACTTTGGCCTGTGGCGACGGTCTCCGCTCCGCCACGCGGGGCTGTGACTGCTGTGGTTGGTTTTGGTGTCGCTTGGCCTCGGCCTGCGCGAGCGCGAGCGCCTCGTGGGCCTCTTTCTCGCGCTTGGTCTTGCAGCCGCACTCCATGTCCATGGGCAGCGAACACTCCTTGGCCGGGGGCTCGGCCTTTGTGGCCTGCTGGCGCTGGATCGCGTCCGAGGTCTCCATGGCCGCTTTCCACGCGGTCATCATCTCGTGCTGCTGCGCGCGGCTGCGCTGCGAGCGGTAGACCGTCACGGATGGCAGCGCCGCCGTGGCAGCCGCTGGCAGCGTCGGCCACTGGCAGCACAGCAGGTCACGCGCGAGGTCACGGTGGTCACATGCGGCCGAACACGTGCTCGCGCAGGTCTTCTGGTCGGCGACGCGACGGCAGCGCTTGAGCACACGCGTGCAGAGCTCGCGGCGGCGTGTCGACAGCATGCTCGGCGGGCCGCGGGTCCGGAAATGGGGTGGTTTGATGGGAGGGGACGTCTGCACGTCAGCGATCAATCACTCGAATGCCGAGAAGGGGGGAGGGAGCTCCTGGCACAGACCAGACAAATGTACTGAAACGAGGTAGATCAGACCGGCGATCGTCATCCGCCAATGGGAGCCCGTCAACTGGATTATTCGCGCCAATCCAGAGAATGCGCGTGCGGTGGAGGGGTCAGAGTGTTGGACACACCTACCCCCGAGCGGATGCCTCCAGCCAATGAAATGTCGTAATTCTAAAACGATATCATGATTGGATGGAATTCAGCCAATCATAGTGTCTAACCACCCAGAGCCACGCGTCCGGAGTGTGCTTGTGCAAGCAGTGCGTCTCCCGCCAATCCGGACGCCGACAGAGTGGCCGCGGTCTCCGGACAGACCCGAGTGAAGCCATTCTTTTACTGCCGTGGCCTCGAAGCGCGTGCCGCTTGGGCCTTCGATTGGATCTTGCCGTGGTGGCGTGGTCGTGCCAGTGGCAGTGCCACCCACCCAGCAGTCAGACCCGCGCTGAGCCTGTCCACATGGCTTCAGTCTTCGTTGCCGTGGACTTCAACTTGTGGTCCACACGGAGCAAGGCCCCATGTGGACCACACTGCGTCCGGATGGTCGTCAGTTGAAGTCGATTCCCCGGAAAGATTGCCACGGCATGCCATGGCCACCCACGGCACGGCGGCGCTCGTGCTGCTGTCGGCGCTGCTCCCGTGGGTCTGGCTCGCGCACGCGCAGCCATCCATCGCCGTGGTGTATCCACCGACCCACTCGGCGCTATCCGTGGATCCCCTCTCGGGCGCGATCCACCAGCTCGTGGTCGAGCTCGCGATCCACGGCTTCCGCGTGCCCGAGGATGGCGTCGTCCACATCAGCGGCGAGAAGATCGGCGACTACAGCGACGGCGTGGTGCACGCCCACGCGACGCGCTTCGTGCGACTGGGCGGCGTGGAGCTTGGCAGCCACTTCTGGACGTTCGCGCTGGTGTACGCCAACCGCTCCGTGGTGCCAGGGCCCTCTGCGCGGACGACGCTCCACTTTGAGGTCGTGCTGCCTCAAGACACGAGGCTGCCGCATTGGCACTACACGCCCACGCGCGCACAGCGGCGACCCAAGATCCTGTTCAATCCCGTGCGTCGTGGGACGCCATCGCGCCACCGGCTGTGTCTCGTCGGATCGTCCGACGCGCTGTTTGACGGCCAGAAAAAAATGTGGAGCCAAGCGATCGCCGCACTGCCGCGCCACGCATGGGACGTGCGCTTTGTGACGTTTGCCCAGGCCACGTCCAACTCTCCATTCGCAGACCTATTGCGACAGCTAAACGTCTCTATGCAAAGCGTCCCGTTGATGGTCAACGTTGACGATCTCGCCGCGTACGGACTCTCGGCGTCTCAAGCCATACCCAGAACTCTCCAGGCCTTCAACGACGTTTTCCCAAACGGCTCACGGGGTGCTATCACGTTTCATGCATTCCAGCGTCGTGTCGGGGAGCTGCACCCGCCATATACAGCTCGCCTGTGGAAACGCACGGTCGAGGCGCTCCATGAAACGTGCCAGGACGCCGTGCTCGTGATGGCCAACTCGAAAGATATTTCGGACCAACTGCTTGTCACCGCGGCACGTATCGCGGGCGTGCGGGCAGTGGCCATGGAGATGGCGAATCTGGGTCCCGTGGCTCTCCATGTCGACGCACTGGTCGCGCCGTCGCACTATGCCCTCCAACATCCGTCCACAACAGAATCCGTCACCGCTCACCAACGGTACGTGCTCAACACAGGAGTCGACACTGCTCTCTTCCGACCTGCACGAACGGGAGAAGTAGCTGCGCGAGAATCCTGTACGATCGGGTACATCGGACGCCTAGCGACGGACAAGTCAGTGGGCTTGGTGATCGAAGTCGCTCGACTTCTAGCGAGGAGTTGTCCGCACACGTGCAGAGTTCGTGTTATCGGTGACGGACCACTTCGAGACCATCTCGAATCGCTCGTGAATCTTTGGCGCATAGATGGAATCGTCCATTTCACGGGCGGGGTCTATACCGAGTCTACTCTCGTTCGTGAAATCCAACGCCTTGATCTGGTCGTGAGTCCGGGCTTCCACGAGACTTTCGGAATCGCACCGCTGGAAGCCATGAGCTGCGGCAAACCCGTAGTGAGTTTTGCATCCGGGGGTGTCCACGAGTATCTCGAACATAACGTGAACGGGCTAGTGGTTAATGAACCCACAGCGGCGGCGCTTCATCGTGCTATTCTCACCCTGTGTGAAAATGACGATCTACGCCGCTTGCTTGGTGAACAGGCGCGACGTACCGTCCTGGAGCGCTTTGATCACCACAACAGCGTCCAACAGTTTGTTAAACTCTACGAGCGCCTCGCTCAGAGATAGACAATCTCCCAAAGCAATCTGTAGAGCCGCATTATGTATTTGTTTTTAATTATGTACACTGTCATCCGTCGGTGGCAATCCGTACTTGGCTCTTGATTTTGGGAAGCTTTGTAGGTGCGACTGTTTTTTTGGCGGCAAATGGAGACCGTAAAGTCGATTTGATCTGTGCCATACGACTTGAAGTTTTCTTGGAAGCTGAGGGGATGATGCCGTCTCCCGTCGCGCCATCGCTCCGACCCCGGCCGGCCATACTTCTCTTTGCGGTCAATAATGAGTTCTGCAGTGTGATCACTATCCCGTGACTGTCTCCAAGGTATTTGGAGGTGAGGTCCACTCCTTTCTTGTACGACTGAAGGCTCAGGTCCCAGCATTTGAGAAATTCTTGCTCGACGCCGACGTTGTGGTACGCGATGCCGAGCACCGCCACGCGGTCGAGCTTGGATGCGTCCACTTGACCACCGTGGCTTCCTTGGTTGTTTGCACCACCTAGTTGGAGTTCCTCGTGTAGAAAAATGAGTGCGGACTGTGCATGCTGGAGAGCGCTCTGATGCTTGCCCAACTGCGACAACACGGCGCACATGTTGAGATGCGTGTCGGCCTTGTTGGGTATATTATCGAGCTTGGCCTCGATCTTGAGCGCCTCAGTGAGGTACGTGAGTGCCTTGTGGAGATTTCCTTGTCTCCGGTAGTAACATGCAAAGTTGTTGAGCGTGACGGCACGGCCCGTCGGGAACTTTTCGGTCAGGATTTCAGCTTTCTTGAGCAGCTCGAGCACGACGGGAAAGTCTTCTTGCTGCAAGTAGGTCATGGCGAGCAGGTTGCACATCTCCCCGACGGTCTTACACGAGCTCCAGACCTCTTCGCTGTCAGCACCAAAGAAGTGCTGGCGCAGTACGAGCCCCTTCTCCATGCATTCTAGCGCCTCCGTGTACTTGCCCTCCTGCTGGAGCTGTGTGCACCGGTCATCGAGGCGCTGGAGCGCGATCAGTTCCTTCTGGTTCTCGACGAAGCGGTAGTCCTCGGTGGCTGCGGTGTCGTCGCCCTCCACATCGCCATCGAGTTCCGTGACTTGGAGGTCGTCATCCTGCCCCATGGCCGCCCAAGGTCGTGCGCGCGGCGCTCGCGAAATGTGCCGAAGACAGCAAGCCCACACACCGCCCATAACTAATTGTATAACTAATTGTACCCCCTCCCCGAATGCACCCATTTTTAGACGACATGGCTACATATGGTCCGGATTGATCAAAATATAGTATGCTTGTAGTTGATTGACCAAAATCGAGTAGCATGAGGTGTAAATATTGAACAAACTGTACGCTTCCGCGTCAAAAGTGCGTGGCTGGCCAAGCGGATTCGCGCAATGGCGTCGACCGACAACGACCTGAGTATTACCACGGCGCTGACGCCGCTGCGCGTGCGCGTCGAGAGCGACTCGAGCGGGTCCTCCCAGGCGCGCGATGTCGTGCTCGAGTTCGAGTGCGACTGGGACGTGGGCATCGGCGGCTCCGTGTGGACCAGCGGCGAGATCCTGACGTCGCACCTCGCGGCCCAGCAACACACGTACCGCGCGCTGTTCCAGGACAAAGTCGTCGTCGAGCTGGGCAGTGGCACGGGGTTTGTCGGGCTCATGACGGCCGTGTGCTTTGCGCCCAAGCGCGTGCTGGTCACGGACCTGGGCACGCACGTCGAGTGCATGGCCAAGAACGTCGCGCGCAACGCCGCCAAGTACTCGCCGGGCGTCGACGTGCGCGCCGTCGAGCTCTCATGGGGCGAGCGAGCCCACGCGGACGCACTGCTCGAGTCGCTCGGTCCGGACGGCACGGTCGACATCATTCTGGGCACGGACGTCGCGTACCTTCGTGAGCTGTACGAGCCGCTGCTCGCGACGCTGGCGCGGCTCGCACACGACTCGACGGTCGTGCTGCTGGGCATGAATCGCACGGACACGGACACGCAGTTTTTCCGACGACTCGAGGAAGAGGGCTTTGAGTACTACAAGATCGACGACCGCTTCCTGCCCAGCGACTACCGTGGCAAGGACTTTGGACTCTTCCAAGTCACCCGGCGGAGAACGTTTACGCCAATTATTGGTCCTGCATAGGGAGGGAGATCGGCAGGAAGAACCAAAATAAATGCTCTGCGAGCTGTGGTATACTAGAGGCGAGTGGCCTCGGGCCATCGAGATGCTTTGTGATGCCAGGAATGCTCCCACGCTGGCGTGCGCTCGTGAAGAACAATCTCTGGGTCCCAAGGATGATCGGCAAGTTGGTATGACTTGACCGGGACAACAGGGAGAACGATGGGGCGACACTCGAGAACAAAAGATTTCGTTGTTCCAGGATTCGAAAAGGCGCATGATCCACGCCCTTTCTCACCCAAACTGTCATGTCTTGCGCGTTTGGATGGCTACGCTCTGTTGTTGGGTTGCGATTTCACGTGGCAGAGAGATAGCGATCGGGTGGACACAACGAGGATACGGGAATCGCGACCACCCATCTTCAGACACGGACTCATAGCTGCCAACTCTGCTCTGGCCATATCAACCACGACGCGAGGGAAGGAGTTCCTCAAGAACAACAGTTCCGCCAAGCCGGTATCTTTTTGTTCTTGAAGCGTTAGACAAACACGCCAACAGTGGTTCCGCGCGCGCACGCATGTTCTTCGTGGAACGATCCCCGATCATTGAGGCGCGAGGAGGCACAGGAACAAAGCGGACCGGTCCCATGGGTTGCTCTCGGGAGAGAACATTTTTTTCCCAAACGAGATGTTTGTATGGTGGGGGCACATGCGACCAAAGCTTACCTCGCGCCCCGCCACTGACGCACATGCGATGGCGCACGTCCCCGTTACTAATGGCTGGATCCCTAGTCACGTTTTGTCACCTACACTTTTCGGTTCCGCGTTTCGAGTGTCCCGGTTGGCGAGAAAATGGTTCCATTCTGGAACCCATATTGGATGAAAAACCGTGGATCTCGGCAAGATCCACACTTTCTTAAGTTCGCGTTGCACTTGCGTGGAACACAACCCACTCGAACTTAGT
>JAADVT010000952.1:0-12266 GCA_023335895.1 Pythium rishiriense | reverse complement strand
CGTCACCCCCACACCAGCAACATCGACCCTACTGAGCCCGACAACCACGACCCCGGCGTCTGGCACGAACTGCAAGCGCCGCCGCCGGGTGTAAGCTTGGAAGTGTAACCAAGGGACCAAGGGACCAACATATAGAGATAGAGATAGATAGATAGATACAGATAGAGATAGAGATAGAGAGACTGGGTCGTTCTCGACTGAATACCGTGAATGTCCATATTTGTCAGTTGTCTTTTGAGATTCGACAAATGCTATCGCCTGAGCCGTGAGAAGCCAGTGAGATGATGACCCCGAGCGGCGACGGAACTCGTGAAGTAGAATCGTGCATCTCAATCACATCACTGGGTCGTCGATGGTTCAATCGGACGTCATTGTGGCTCTTTTTGACTGCCTACGTCTATGACATCGTATTGATCGCTGACGACCCGTTGTCAGCACCTCCTGACGCGTCGCGTCGCGGGCCTCTCGCGGCAAGCCAGTGGCTGGCACGTCATCCCAGCTGGCACAAGTCAAGCAGGGACTGTAGCCATATCACTTACTACAGTAAAGGAATCTGTTATTTATCTTGGGTCTGTTTGCAAACCAGATCACACTCTATCTTTCGGTCCCATTGCCGCAAGACTCTGGCACCTTCACTACGCCTGAACTTGGGAGATCAAGATCAAGCCTTCGGGTGAGCCATCCTTGGAGTGCTTAGGGCGGACGGTGTTCGGTGCTTGTGCATAGGTGGGAGGGAGATCGACGATTGAATGCTTACCGAGGGCGGAGAAGAGCCTCTTCAGAAAGATACCGTGCCAGTACAAGCAGCGTTGATGACGGCGACGGGCGATCGTGGGTTAGCAATCGGCATGCCGTCGCGTGCCTCGTCACCACCCGGTGCACGGCGTCGACTCGCCGTTTCGCGAAAAAAGACAAGAGAGTGCCGAGCCCACACCCACGGCATTCCATCTGTCTCGACGACGTCAACGCCTTGGGTGGATCGGACCCCCTCTTTCTGACGCGCGTGGCCCGGCTGGTCGCGCTGCATCCGGTAGAGGAGACATGTTGCATACAAAAAGCATGCAGCGTGTCTCCACCGGTGCAATGCGAATGGCATCTTCTCCACCACTAGGGGGCAGATGGTGGATAGCCGCTCCCGTGGCCATCACGTGGCGCGTGCGCGCGAGCCCTGGCCGACCATCAAAAAGAGACCGAGCCTGTCAGCTGTGACCGTCATGCCGACGTTGCGATACCTGTGTGACCTCCTTTTGTTGCTCAGAGAGGACAAGGGGGGCCTTGCAGTTCGCGCACTGGCTGGCGGGTTCGGGAAACGCGAGCCACGGACCGTTGCCGCGCAGTCAGGTTTGGCTCGGCTGCGACCGCCTGCTGTTCCACTCTCGCGACCGCGCTACGTGGCTCGACCTAAACCAGGATGTAAAGGGGGGAGACCCACCCACAGCGAGTCCACCACGCCCTCCCTCACTTCTCAATTGGACAAGAACCATCACCCTCACTCGACTCCCCTCTCCACGACAGCTCGTATTTCTCCAGCATGACATCGACCATTGAACAGTGCGCGTACTTGGCTCGCCTCGACTGTGAACCCCGGTCACAAAGAACGCTGATGATGGAACCCACGCACCGCGAGCCCTGCGCTCCAAAGCGGCGACTGCATCCGTGCCCCGTCGCGACATGCCCCAAGACCTTCCGGCGTCGGTTTAGCCTCAAGGAACACGTCGCGACCCACACGGGGGAGAAGGCGTTTGTGTGCTCGGTGAGCTCATGCCGGCGTGGCTTCTCGACGTCGGGTAACCTCTCGCGCCACAAGCGCGTCCAGCATCCGTGGCTCGACGCACCGCTCGAGTGTCTCGTCGACGACTGTGGCTGCAAGTTTACGAGCGAGAAGAAGCTCGAGCGGCACATGGCGATGGTCCATTTCAGCGCGTCGTCGTTCCCGTGTCTCGTAAAGCACTGCGGGCGCGCGTTCACGACAGCGGGCAACCTCCGGCGGCACACCAAGCAACACCACGAAGGTCGCGACAGTGAGCCCGAATCGGTCTCTGAAAGCAAGGAGACGATCGCAACCAGCCCGACTGCCGTGGACAACACGGCGCGGTTAGAAGTCGACGACCACGGCCATGGTTGGCATGCACAGTCTCCGTACACTGTCGCGGACTACGAAAGCGCCCGCCGCGATGCCGAGCTCATGGACGTGCTCTTATGCCTTTTTGACTAAATACAAACGATCGTACGAACTCGAAAATGACATAAATGGTGCTTGTGTCGAGAGGCGACGAGACCGTTAGCTGTCGTGGTCGGGACGATCTTTCCCCCCTGTATGCTGGGGATAAATGTGTCCATGGCAGGGTGATCCGATCCCCCAAGCTCCTATAGTGCCTCTTGAACAGCCATCTACACGAGTGTTCTAGCATCGTTCCCATACCCCAGCTCACCCGTAGTTATTCTTCCAACAGAAGTCCAGTTACTGGACGCGTTCATGTGACGAGAGTTCGTTCGCCACGGGGAACCCGGTGGCGTTATAATAGGAGTGATGTGTTTCAAATTACGTTTCGCTCTTCCCAGACTGTGCGCGTGCGTTCAGCGCCACCACGACAACTGTTGGCAACCGCATGTGGTGTGGCCAGAGCCCTACGAAGGCACACACATAGAAACCCTCGTTCAATCTTTCCGCCGTTCGCCTGGCGTGCTACATCAGGCTCCACCACTTCGTGCGCCATGAAGTAGCCCTTGTGATCGTTCTTGGAAAACAGCAGCGCATTGGGCCGGTTCGCCATAGCACGAACGGCCGGGACGGAATTTCGGACGTTGAGGTAGAGAGAAGGATGGCGGAACGGAGAGCAACGGAGTCCATGGCTGCCTTTCCTTCTGGTTTGAGCTCTTGATACAATACAAATGCGAGTGGTGGGTCGTGAGATTGTCAACTTTTCCACCGTGGTCTCGGGACTCGGCATCGCACGAACAAGAAACAAGATCCCCTATCCAGCTGGTGTAGCCATATCTCGATAGACAGGTAGCTGGGTTCCAGTGCGGTTCCGGTAGCTGAGACTTGCTACAGGATCCCTCCCCCCTCCCCCCCTCCCCCAATGCATCGATGGACCAATGTTTAGTAGACCTTAAAGGACCGTCATGCACACCTCGAATTGAACGGTATCTCCACGGGTGTGCTCCGTGCAGTGCGCTTTGCCTCGGTGTGTCGTGGCTCCTACCCCAACCAGGTTGTAACCTGGAGAGGCAAAGCTTCGACTCTTTCGCATGTGCGTCCCAGGAGACACGGCGAACAAGGGGAAACAATTGGCTTACGTCATTCGGGGCTTCTTGTCCCTGCCTCATCTATCGCTGTACATATCACTGCGTTTAACAACTCGCTGTGCTGGATCGAATCGTTTTACTCGACAAAGTGTCCGGGGCGATGATCCGGATGTGCGGGCGAGTGTGTGAGTGTGTGGTTTGTGGCCACGGATTTAGAGCAATCGAGAACTACACCCCGCACCCACGGAGCTCCCCGGTTGGACAGAATTTTTGATGCTGGGGGTAAAGATCCTCCACCTTGGCGTCCCCTCCACTCCCACACATGCGTACCAAAAACACTGGGAATTCCACTGGCCCCTTCTGACTTTTCGTGAAACCGTCCTGGAGGTAGAATCAAAGAGGGGCTCACGCTGAGGCCATCAATATTTCTTTGCAATGGAGCGTGCGCGGGTCCTTTGATCGCCGTCTATTCACGGACAGAGCGAGCCGGGTACCACAACCGCCGACCACCACCGCGACATTTGCCTCGGCCCCGTCTCCGGCTGTAACAGCTGCGAACGTTCTGCCCCCACGATCTCAGAAGATCTGGTGCGAGAATCGGGAGACTATTGTTGCGTACCGAGCTGCGCTGACGATCTAAATTCGCGGAGCCCCCTGAGCCGGAGAGCCACTCCGCAATTTTCTGTCTTGGTGCGACGACGACGTACGAACGAAGCGGACGATCGACTGGAAGGGATAACGACATGGGTCGTACCACACCATTGCGCACCGCTCGGCTTGGTGGCACTACCTCGGACAAGCACTCAGCCGGCGAGGGCGCCGAGTTGAAGCGGTTCCCGTGCCCCGTACCGGGTTGTTCCAAGGCCTTTCGCCGGCGCTTTGGGCTCAAGGAACACGTCGTGACGCACACGGGTGAGAAGCCGTTCGCGTGCCCCGTGGACTCGTGCGGCCGTGGCTTCGCGACCTCGGGCAACCTCTCGCGTCACAAGCGCGTCCAGCACCCGTGGCTCGACGTGCCGCTCCAGTGTCTGGTCGACGACTGCACGTGTACGTTCCCCACCGAGAAGAAACTCGAGCACCACATGGCCATGGCGCACTTTAGTGCGACCGCGCACGCGTGCCGTGTGACTGGGTGTGGCCGCGCGTTCTCGACGGCAGGCAACTTACGGCGCCACGTGCGCCAAAACCACGAAGATGCCAGCGCCGCCAGTACAGCCTCAAGCACGAACCGGCTGAGCCGTCCAGTGAGCAGCCCGACCGCCGTGGACGAGCGATTTGTCATGGCAGAAGCGCCGCTAGCTCTTGGTTGTGACGGCACGAGTGGCGACGCGGATGCCGATTTCTGGAACGTGCTGGCGTGTTTGTTCGAATAAAGTGCTCGTCAATACGCGTAAATGTACCGTTTGAGCAGTTCCTTGGATCTGGGAGAGAACGAGTTGGCTATCCCTCGTAGATGTACCGTGGATCGAACACGAAAAAGTAAAGAAGGGTTGTTCCGAATGCCGAATCATGTTGAGTTTTGTTGATCTACAGTTGGAACAGCACTTGACCGATGGATGATGGACCCATTGGGTCTTCTCGGGAACGCTCATATTCATGGTTTCAGACGCGGAAAGTCTGGGCAGGGAGAAGTTCAGCAGAGGGACCTGGAAGGAGATGGATCAGGCCAAGGTCGAGGCGTCAACACCGCCCATCCTGCGAACGATAATGAAATCTTTCCTCGCACGACGCGTTTGAAAACGTTGGTCTCTCGTAGAGCGGGCCGTTGGGTCCTACCACCATACCAGCGTTCGCGTACACACCTGAAAGCACAATCTTGTGACGTCCGTGCTCCCGTCGAGAAGCGATGCTCAGTGGCTAGACAAGCCGGTGGTTTAGTCCCAATGAGCGATGTTTCGGAACAACACTTTGCATTCGACGGCGCCGTGGGCATCGCTGCCTATGCGACGACCTTCGGCCCCGATGGCCGTGTTAGATACGTGGATAATCCTTGCGTATAGCTACAGCAGTTCACTCAGATGTAACGCAATAGACTCTAGCTGAAAAAGAAGATACGTGGATAGCTTGGGCGGTCTCAGACTGGGTCACCACGTAGAGGCGAGCATCACTCGGAACGATAGCCATGGAAACATGAAAGTGCGAAGTGCCAACGTGCATCCTTCTTTAGCTAGAGTGGCGAGAAGTTTCGAGAAGCCAGGTGGATTATTTACAGGCGTCACTAAAGAAGCGTAGCCGGCATCGCAACTAGAGTCCAGTCTGGACCTGGTCCAGACGGCCAGACGTTTCTCCTCTCTGGCCTCTCCCGTCATTATTGTGTGGTTTAGCGACATGGTTACGATCAAAGAGGCCGCCTGTGAAGAAAAGCGGTGACACGTCTGCGCGCTGCTGTCTGACCCATCCTTCTCAACGACGGGCAGGAGAACGCATGGGGTCGGGATTTCCAGGTTGGACGGCAGGTCCGAGCACACACAAACGCGTGGCGACGGACACGGCACGCGCCGTAAAAGCGCCAGATAGATAGATACATAGAGAGATAGAAGTGCGCTGCGCGGGCCTCTTCAATCAGCGCTTACGCTGAGGTGGTGCACAGCGAAAAATCACTCAGGAACTGGCTGGGATCTGGATTGGCTGTTGTGTCCCGGCTCTTGTCCATTCCAACAGATCTCCTCGATCTGTACCCATATCATATTGGGAAGGTGAACCCATATCGCTGAATTCAAGTTCAGAATGCTGAGACTCACCGGGAACAGAGTTCCACGATTATTTGATACCATGTACAGTATGAAGTTATTGCTTGACTACCACATCACTCAAAACCTGACCAAGCCACACCCACATGCAAGAGCTTCTGACGCCGATCCACGCTCACAGGCACCCACATGGGCGAGACGACCTTCCAGTACGTGCGTGGAGCCGTCCCAGCGCCGCTTCGCGACGTCCGGGAACCGGCCGCGCCACAAGCGCGCTGAGTACCCGTGTCTGGGGCCATTCAAAGGATAGCGGTGAAGATACGATGCATAGTTTGTGGGCCATGAGTGGTGCGCTTCTCGAGCCGATGGTTGTGTGGTGGCATCCGAGCCATCCCGTCGGAGACCCATTCTTGGCAAGCGCTGATCAAGATTTCATTGACCCCATGAGGTGCCTGCTCAACTAGTGAGGGTAGTTCATTTCAGAAAGCCAAAGTACAAGCTTCAAAACATTTATCGCATTGACGAGATGTTGGTGTATCCAGCTCCATGCTCTTGTTGCACAGAGTGGAAAGGACGTGCTAACCATGTGCATCATTTATGGGCCGCCTGGATGCGGAAGAGCTTCGTGGGTGCCTATGTTGTCTCGATCTTGGCCAGACCGCGGTTTGCGGTCGCCTTTACTACACCCAAAAGGACCACATTGCATCTCCGAGCAGATATTGAAACGCAAGGAGCACTTGGTAAAGAGTCGAAGCTGCGAAGCGGAGAGATCTCAGCTGAATTTCCAAGAAGGGAACGATTGGCCAGGTTCCTCTCCTCTCCCCCGACAAAAGCGTGGGGTCACGAGGATGGGAACTATGGAAGCAATACTTATCCTTTGCACGCTGCGAGGGATCGGTTTTCCGACGGAATATTCGAGCGCCTCTCACTCGAGAGTCCTCCATAAATATCCCATCAAGACAATTGATTGTAGCTACGAGTGTTCGAACGGGCATGCTTATCTGATCAGCATATCTGTAGCCATTCAAGAGCTCACTCGAGCTGCATACGAATCGATGATCCGTCCACAAGTGACACTGTCCGACAAGTTCAGGCTGTTCGTTTTGTTTGAAGAAGACCGGTGTTCATCTGGTCGTGCGCATCCCACCCAGACGGTTTGTAAGATCACCCGTCAGGATGAAGCCGCCCACCAAGATGTTCAGCAATGATTACCAGACCAAACTGAGCTCCGTTTCGTGCTGTCCCGCGGCCCGCGTTGACATAGAGAGTGGTGCAAAGTCTCCCCCGCCCTGGAGATTGCAATCCCTGTGCGACGGGTCGTAGAGAACTCTCTCTATGGAGCGACGGCGTAGGGCCTCTGGCTCAGCTTCTGCGGCCTCATTCAGGTCACACCCGCGATCCTGTGTGGCTGTCCGTTTCCGTGGCCCATTCGATGATGTTCAGAGAGTGAGCAACCCGGGCATGTGTGCAGTACAGTCCCATTCAGTTCCGACTCGGAGTTGCCGGATCAGCCGCCAGCTGAAACCGCCTGTCAAGCCCATGTTACCATGGGTAGGTGAGCGGGTACTTGAAGAGACATCAATGTTGGCACACCTGTAATTAGGTGGGGCTTGATGCCCACCCGTGGCATGTGGCGTGGCCAGTCCACGCGCTGGTTGCGACCACATGGCAACTTGATGTCTAGACACGCGAGCTGTCAAACGATGCGGCGCCTTTCCGTTCACGGTCTTCAGGCTTGACATTCTCGGGCTGCCCTCGAATGAGTATGCCAGCGAGCTCGATGGTTGTTGAACGTTCAGAACACGAACCGAGTCCACGCATCTGAACGGGTGCAGAGGCTGCTGGAGGCCGGCCACTCACATGGTTTCCCTACCGATCCTACAGTCACTCGAGGATAAAACAGGGAGGCAAATGTAGCAGCCCACTGCGCAGGTGGGACGACGCGGGTCACCACGCGGTCCAGTGGACGGACGTATCCGAACCCACTGTCCGTGTCACGACCACACCACTGCGGTACCTACTGGGCTACACCAAGCAGGTCAACTCCTTCCGTGCAACGTTGCAACGCCTGTCCACTACGAAAATCAATTTCCGACGTGGGAAACGAGGGAGCACAGGTGGGGAGGGGGAGGGTCGACCATCGACGGAGTCATTCCTCAATCTTGAGCCTCACCAACAAACGACCTCGGAAGACACCACTCCATCATGAAGACGCTGACAACGCTCGATGAGTGCGCCTTCTTCGCATTTTACGACCATACCCTCAAGCTCCAAACACCTGTAGTCACACTCAGCGTCGACTCCCCACACATGCTTGACAACCGCAACACCCAAGACACAACCAAGCCACGCCCACACGCATGTCACATTGACGGCTGCGGCAAGAGCTTCCGACGCCGATCCACGCTCAAAGAACACCTCCGTACTCACACGGGCGAGAAGACCTTTCGGTGCTCCGTCGAGTCGTGCCAGCGCCGCTTCACGACGTCCGGGAACCTGTCGCGCCACAAGCGCGCTCAGCACCCGTGGCTGGACGCGCCGCTCGAGTGTCTCGTGGACGACTGTGGGTGTACGTTTGCGAGCGAGGCCAAGCTGGAGCGTCACATGGCGATGGTACATTTCAGTGCGAGTTCCCATTCGTGTGTGGTGCGCGGTTGCGGCCGGGCGTTTTCGACGGCGGGTAATTTGCGTCGGCACCTGAAGCAACACCACGGCCACGGTGTGGTGGTGGGTGGGAGTGAGAGTGTGGGGGCCACACCAAAGACAAGAAACGAACGCGTAACGCACAGTCCATCGGCCGTACATGATCTGGAGCTGGAACCACTAACATTAGCCGTTCGATGGAGTGACCACTGCGCTCAACCCCCATCTCGCCTGTCGAGCAGCTCGGAAGGCGAGCTCGTGGACCTACTCGCCTGTTTATTTGACTAGAATACAGAGGCGTTTCTTCCCCTACAACTGATTTTCGAGTGGAGTTTGAGGATTCGACCACCGAGACAATTATTGGAGTCTCGTGAGATCGTTGTCTTTTCCTTGGTTCAGGTTCGACTACGGTGAGACTTGGCGTGATTGCAAAAGCCCCCAACTCACCAGAGTCGCCGGGAAAAAGGATCTTGCTGCACAGGACCTTGTTGTGTGTGATCGTTTGGGTGCAGAGGCTCCTCCAATGGCGGTCAGGCTCGACTTCCAGGAATCCACTGAATATTTTTTCATCCACGGTCACTGTCCGCCGGTGATGTGTCCGGGGACAGAGTCCAGCCCAAGGGAAGCCGACGCGCAGCTGCGCGATATCTCCGCTGGCTCGTTCCGGCGACCGATACGCGCATCACGGACCATTTCTTTGGGACGAGTAGTGATCTTCATTCGTCAAACGAGGAACTCGACTTCCACCCGGCCAGTTGCTCCGAACAGCCCGCACTGACGCCAGCGGTCTCAAGCCAACGAGAGAAACATTGGTCGCGGTTCTTACAAAGCAATCTCCTTTAAAATTTCAATTCAGTATTTTCAGTGGACTACAGCACGGACTTTTACACGATGGCGCTCCCGCCAAAGTACGCATCGGACTCAAACAGGCAGCCAAGCGCCTCTAGCAGCTCGCGGTCGTTGGCCAGCGGTGGCGGTGCCTGGGGTGGCATTGTGTGCGTGAACGCTGGCGGCGGTGGCATGAACCAGCCAAACGATGGCGCGTGGCCCTGTGGTCTCGTGGCCTCGAAGCGGTCCACAGCCACCGGGCTGCTGTACGCGTCGCGCTTGACCGCGGGCGTCGCACGTGGCACATCGGTCTTGGTGGGGGAGGCGTCCGCGTCGTCGTCGCTGTGGTGGTGGCGCAAGTGGCGCTTGAGGTTGCCCGCCGTGGAGAACGCGCCGCCGCAGTTGTCGCGCGGACACAAGTGTGTAGACATGCCAAAATGGGCCATGCTCATGTGGCGCTCGAGCTTGGCTTCGCTCGTGAACACGCAGCCGCAGCCGACGATGAGACACTCGAACGTGGTCTCGAGCCACGGGTGGAGGCGCTTGTGCCGCGACAGGTTGCCCGAGGTCGTAAAGCTCTTGCGGCACGACGGCACGGGGCATGTGAACGACTTCTCGCCCGTGTGGGTCTTGACGTGTTCCTTGAGGGTGAAGCGCCGCTTGAAGCGCCGCGCGCAGCCCGGCAGTGGGCACGCGTACGGCCGCAGCAAGATCTCGCTACACGGTTCATCCGAGGGCTCTCGGTGGCAGAGCTGTGGCTGGTCCTGTGGTGGGAGCATTGTTGTGGTTGTTGAGACGTGCGGGGCGAGTTGCCAAGTGAGCAGCGAGAAGGATCACGAGCGGGCGCCCGCCGGCCGGCTGCGGGTGCTCGAGAGTGGGCACCGCGTGGGATCCCAGCTGGATCAGCGAACGTGTGGCGCGAGCGGGTGACAATGCGACGGCCTGGAGGGCTGCCGTGTCAGTCTTTTTCGCCTTCGACGGCGTTGGAGACAGCGACAAGACAAAGCGACGAGGTGGTCGGGTGACGCGCCGTCGGGCGAGCCAGATGCGGTCTGACCCGCGTACAGGAGGGGCCAACGTAGCGAGTGGGTTGTCCGCCTGCGTGGGCTTATTCCTGGGTGGTGTCGGGCTCGGTAGGGTCCGTGCTTCTTGGCTCAGGCGCGACCTCAGTCACACGGAGATCGCCAGCAAGAGTCCGGTAAGCTTCCGGACTGTCGCGCGGCCAAGACGTCGGAGGCGTGGAACGTTTGTGTGTGGAGGGGGCGAGGGCCGGTCTCGACGGTCTCACTGCCACGACGGACTCCCACTCGCGCAGTGTCATCCTCGCCGGTCGCAAGGCCCACGAGCAATCGTTTGCAAGAGACGGTGCGTTGTCGCGTCTGCTACACGCATGCGCACGCTAATCGTCATCGAAGTATGAGTGTGGGCCGGAGCCGCTGACATGGATGTGTGGATCGCCACGGTCTCACATCAGTACACTATCGCGTACGGTGGCGTCTTGGCAGATGACAAGATACTGATGTAACGACGCGTTCGCCATCCGATATCGCCAGCTTGAGAAAATGTGGGGCGAGTCATTTGAGTGTCTGGTAAACAAAACGGACTGGTGTCTGGGCACAGCGCAGAGACGGGGAATGGCCGTTTTTGTTGGGCAGTTCGTGCAGCATGAGCTGACGAGCGTAATCCAGTGGATACCCTCTGTAAAAGTCTTCAAGTTCTGGGCGAGCCAACTGATTTACCAGTTGTCTGCGATTCCACTGATAAGGGGATGGATATTCGAGAGGCGGGAGAGATGCCGATCTTTTCTCTGTGGACGTGCCAAAGGTCGACGCGAGTGGATTGGCAAGCAGTGGGCTTGCGTCGTTGACTGACGGACCGGATTCCTCTGCCCATCCGAGACGGTCTTGGGACGCGATTGAGGGTTCACGGACGGCTACGCCCGTCATCGCTGCTCGAGTGTGCGTGTGCTTACGCGCACGGCCGAAAGCGTCATGGTTTGATTGTGTTGCGTACACCTGGTTGTCCGAACTGACAGCTAGCCACACACTGTGTGGGTCCAGCACGGCGAAATGGGTTTCTGCGCTCCGCTCGGTAAAAGCTCGAGAGACGGCGGACACCCGAGTCCCAATCCAGCCCAAGCGGGAAGATAGCGAGCGTCCCACTGCCTATATCCGAGTTTTTGAAGCTTCTTACGAACGGGGCTCCGCCTCTTTCTTGAGAACACATTGTTTTTCTTCTATCGACGTGTGTCGAGGCTCGTCTTGCGAGTCCACGAAAAAAGGATCCCTTTTCGGTTGGTCGGGCTGATACATCGATCGATCGAACAAAACAGGAGTATCTGGCTGCACGGGGTTTGCTTGTGTCTGTGCGACACTGTGGTGGCGCAACTGAGCGCACTAAACTAGGGGTGTCGGCCTTTTTCTTCTTCCTCATAGGCGTTGCGATGAGTGAGTGGATAGAAGGAAAGTCAAAAGGTCGCCTGAATGGCGCGTCGATCGCCTGCAATACTAGTACCAGGTACTTTGAACGAGATTGTATCAATACTCGCACCCGTGGGTGCTCTCTTGCGGGGCAGCTGGCGGTACTTCAACTGGACTATGGGCATCACAGAGGGCTTTCCCACCGTGATGTTGAAGCCCCGCACTGTAGAAACCTCGCTGGTCGGATGTGTGTGGGCTCCAGCCATCGCAGGGTCTTCCCGTCCCTCGAACCGGTAGGAAGTGCCTGCTGTGGTTCCCTCCCCATGCCGACGTCGCCTGTGCGCCAAATGTGCGGATCCGGACACCTCTGCCTCGTCACTTTTCCCTGGCGCATGGTCAGGGCGGCATGATGCTTTAATGTCTGGATGGTTCTTCT
>JAADVT010000951.1:0-12273 GCA_023335895.1 Pythium rishiriense | reverse complement strand
GAGGTCTGGTTCCGTCCAAAGTATTTCTCACCAAACGAGATTTCTCACGTTTTTTCAACACGCATGCGCCAGATGCTGAATAGCTGGACACGACGTGGGCGGTGGTGAGCCGTGTTGGATCTGAGGAAGCATCACATTCTCGAAGCCGACGCCTACTACGGGCACCAGGTCGGCTTCACAAGGAACGCAACCATGGACCCGTCGGAAGCCAACACCAAGACAACAACTCTGAAGCCCAATCGCATCAGGTTTGCGCCGTACCAAGTACGCACAACTTTCGTCATCGACATCACCGACTTTGCGGATGACGATGAAAGCTCCTTTCAAGACATGGTGTCGGCGATGTTATCGCAACCCCAGCCAGTCGTCGATTATCCAGGGCTGCTGGGAGTGCTGACGGGTGTTGTAGGCGAGGTTGCCGACGATGACACCGCAAGCGACGAAGAGTAACTGGGGACACTGGGAACGGGGGAGGGGGCACTGAGAACTGGGAACGTCTCACTCAGCATGCAGGTGATACTGTTGTAGAAATGTACACTTCTCGTGCCGTTCGTTGGTGTTTTGCGCTTCAGCACTATGCTTGGGAGGGGAGGGGGGGGTTACGCTCAAGCCCGGGACAACGCACATATTCGTCGACATCTTATCCCGCCTCGTCCACTCGATAACGACCTCTGTCCGTCTTGTCGACTTGCAAGATGACCAGGTTGACATCTCCCGAGGTATCACCAGAGTGCATGGTTTGTTTCTGCTAGGCATTAATGTCTATTTATTTTGGTGTCGTTTTGTTTATGTTGATCCAGCCGGCCAGGGTACGTGGTTTGATCCACGGTCTTCGCTCATGTTTCTAGAGGGTGGTTTGATCCATGCGCACATGGACGGCCTCCACGCCTCACTGGTGTTGGTCCACATTGTTTTCGTCTTCGCTGAGCATTTTCTGAGCGAGCGACAGCCACTCGTCCTCGGCATTGGCTTGCTGGTCACTGCCCGATGCTACCTTTTGTTCCCGGACTTGCCGTCGACGTTCAAGCCACCCCCTATGGTTGTAGTTGGCCCGCGTGCGGTGATATTCGCATAATCCAAGCAACGTTCCGTCCTGGAGCACCATCCGCGGGTTTGAACACGGCTTGCCTTTGTACGTACACTGAGCGTCCACGCGAGCCCCATCCGAGTCGTTGGAGTCGTGTGTTGCCATGATCAACCTGGATTCGAATACAGCGGTAGAG
Organism: Pythium rishiriense; assembly: GCA_023335895.1. NCBI lineage: Eukaryota > Oomycota > Peronosporomycetes > Pythiales > Pythiaceae > Pythium > Pythium rishiriense. Next base: position 11,050 of record JAADVT010000951.1, on the reverse strand, counting down.
ACCGACGATTCTTGTACAATGCTTCCGATGCGATACTGAAAACTGAGCGGCGGAGGATCGAGCATTGGTTTCCAGCGAAAGGAGACGGCTCACACACTCTTTCGTGGGCTCGAGTGGCTTGGGTCAACCGATGCGAGTCGGTCGCCTCGAGTTTGTTGCGACCTCGCTGGTTGGCTTGGGTTCCTTTTGGTGACGTGACCACCACCCGAGCAATGCTTCACAATGCGAAATCTGCCTTCAATCGGTTGGGTGTGGAGCTTGGGTTCGTTTGGATCTTCCGGTTTGATCTTGGACAAACTTGGTTGTCGGTCGGTCTCTCCAAAAATCAACCCAACTGCCATATCGTGTGACTACATCAAATATTATATATTGGAGGTGAAAGTGTGAAATCTCAGTTATAACATTCTCAGATGCTCTTTACAAGAATTGACTCTGCTGAGTTATGCGTGGCCAATTTAGAGTGGCAAAGGATGCAAAACATATCTACATGGTGCGGTTTGTATCTCACCATACGTCTTGAGTCCTGCTTAGATCCGTGGCCAAGATTTGGCGATGCCAACACCTTTGAACGGAATCCAAAACACTGTTTCGCCACGCCGAAGCTACCTGGACTGATCGGCCGTTAATTAAACTCGCCATTAGCCACGGATCGAGCCGTGGGCTGAATTTGCGACGGTCGTAACAGCGATACCCATGTGTTCGGAGTGGCTCCAGTTACCCTGTCACAGTCGCGCTCGTTGCTTGCGGCTAACCAGTAACAGCTAGCTGAAGGGACCCCTGAACGGTATCGAATCCAGGGTTCAGGAATCAGAAAAAAAGCAACCTCGATGACAGCAAGCATGTTTTTGCAGTGTTGTTGTTGATGTAAAACATGTATTAACTTGTGGTTCATGATACCATGGCGAAAGGAAAAAGCGGATGCCGTTGGCACTCCAGTTCTCGGTGCGCCAGGTGGCGGTCTCACACGTTTGTGCAAATCCTACGTCCGCGAGTCCCATAGCCTTCAGTTACATGGCGTATCCTCGGGTCGTCTCTCAGAGAGGACAATCCCAAGAATTAGGGCCTGATCGTTCCCAAGCAAGACCAGGCGCGGTCGTCGTTCACCCGCAATCCGCTCGACAAGCCCATCGCCGCGACCGCGTAATGCTTCTGCCAGCAGTCGACGAACGAGCTCGCGACGATCCTGCCTGGTGCGGTTGCGCGCAGCCTGTCGGTTCGTCCTCGATGTGGCTGTGCTCGTTCGGCGGTCGTCCACACTATTGGACCCATCGGAATCGTGGTCGCACTGCGTGCCTGAATGGTGATTGTCCATGTCGACTGGTTCTTCGGCGACGATGGAGGTGCTGTAGACGATACGAGGTGTACTTGAGCAGTAGACGGCAAAATGTCGAATGGCCTGTTTGACGAGGTGGCGTAGCTGTCCAAAAGCAAAAGAGTTGCTGTGCGGGGGGTATGATCAACCCACGTGAGGCTGGAAAAAGTTGCAGTTCTTAGGGTTGTGACGGTTAATGATGGTCAGTTGATCGTTGGAGATACGAGCTATCCACTATAGATTGGTACAGTGGGTGACTTTACTCAGCTTCTGTCTCCGCCACAGAGTCCCTCGCTTTCCAGTTGCCAAGACCCCTTGACCCAGGGTAGCCGCATATCTCTGAGATATCTTTCTCACTCAAACAGAAGTCTGTACCTTCTAATCGAGTGGATGACAGTAATCGTCGAGGATTCACATACCCATATCAGATTATAAATTATGCGAAATGCTTGAACTTTTTGGACGGCGACTCGATGTTTTCAAAGATCTTGCTCTTGCGGTTCTTGGGCGGCAGCTTGTGCTTCCAAAGCGTGCAGTTGGCGAGGTACTTGGGGCACTTGTCGTGGCGGTTCGTGCCCTTACACTTTTCATTGCCGGTCTTGTCAAAGCCCTCGCACCACGTCCACTGGTAGTGCTCGCAGCTCTTGACTTTACTGCCTTCATACGAGGTGGGCACGACGCGCACGATCACGGGCGCCACGTCCTCCATGAGTTGGCGCTCCAGCGCCGTCGGCACAAACGACTGGCCCTGCGCGGCACACACGGCCGAGTGCGCGCGGCGCTTGGCCTCGGTGCAGCGATTACAGATCTGGAACGAGTTCATAAACACTTCGAGGTCGAGAAAGCCCGCGTTCTTCTTATCGAGCGTCTTGAACAACGCGATGGTCTCAGCCGTCGGCGTCGCGTTGTCCTTGGTGGATGTAGAATTCGTACTAGACGTGGCGTTCTTGGCCGCAGCGGCCGCAGCGGCAGCCGCCGCGGCTGCGGCGGGTTGGGTATTGCCGTGTTCGTCTTTGCCTTGGTGGTGCTGGAGCAGCTGGTGGAAGCGCTGCAGCGGGATGACCTTGGTCACCGGGTCGCAAAAATTGTGGAAGATTTGGACGAGCTTGAAGTCCGAGATGTCGGGCGTGATCGAGATCTTGGCCACCTTGTTGGACGCTCCAAACGTCGCGGCGATCGTGCTGGACGATGTCGCGGTTGCCGTCACCACCTTGGGCTTGAGCGGCTGCGCATCCGACAAGATGGACCGTTGCAGCGGGGCGATCGGCACACCGTAGGTCTGGTTCAGCTTGCGCATGGTGTTCATGGCTGCGGCCGAGTTGGCCATCGCGACAGCGGCGGCCGTGGCCGCCTGCATCTGCTGTTGGGCCTGGGTTTGCGTCATGGCGCGCATGCCGGCGGTGACCATGTGCTGTTGGGTCTGTTGATACACCGACGTGTTTTTGGTCGGCGGGGACAGCGCGTCGGCGCTCATGAAGATGGTGTTTGGATCCAGCGGACGCGAAGGGTTGCCCGTCACGCCCGGCGGCGTGAAGAACTCAAACTGGTTGGCTGGCACGATCGTCGGCGGCTGTGGTCTCACGCTTTGGTTCTGGTGGGTCGAGCCTGGTTGTGGCAACGGCGAGCCCACCGAATTGGCGAACGGGAACATGGAAGTGGCGAGTAACTGCGCGTTCGGGACCATGATGCTCAACGGCGTCTGGTGTGAATTCGTGGGTTGGGCGTTCGGCATGGGGTGGATCGGAGCGTGTTGATGGCTCGCGTGGTGTTGTTGCTGTTGTTGTTGGCGAGCTGCTTCGGAAGGCGAGTACATTGAGCTGAACAGATTGACCATATCCGGAATGTCCTGGTCGCTCACAAGAACTGACGTGTTTGTGTGGCCAGGGAACTGGCTGGGTGACGTCAGTGGGGCGACTTGCGCCGGTGATGCGAGTGCACTGCGAGAAACAACGGGACGGCTGTTTGACGACGTCGATACTGTCAGCGTCGATGAGTCTAACCGCGAGCCACCGATGGGTGACGGCACAAACGCCGCGACATCAGCATCCGTAAAATCGGGCAGATCCATCACGTCTTCCAACAGGAGTCCTTCGTCGTCATCACACAGGAATCCGTGGTCGTCACCTTCCAGGCCTCCGCCATTGCGATGATCCATACCGAAGCGACGCATCAGCGTCGGGGACGCGAGTTCGGCGCCTGTGGAATGCGGATCAAAGTCCAACCACGTGCCATCATCCAGCATGTCCATGCTATCTGGACCGCTCTCACTTGTCACGCCCGTCGCGGCCGACGAGTTGCTGTGTTGAGCCTCGGTTTTGATACGCAGTGGGTGGGTCTTTGGATCCTCGGTATCGTCGTCGTGGTCGCAGCAGTGACCACCATGAGCGTGCTCTGGAGTCACTTCCTTTTTGAACCCACGCGAGCCATCACCACCAGCTCCAGCGGCCTTTCCAAGCGCCGAGGGAGAATGCGGTGTGGCGCTGACGTCGCCGTGGACAGTACGACGCGGCGTCGCGAGCTCCTCTTCATCCGCATCTGGGCGCGAGTCGCTCGCACTACTCCAGAGATCTATACACAGCGACAACGCAACGTTCACACACCCTGCACAATGACGCAATGCCCAAATCGCAGGCGGCGTCACTCACCGTCGTCGTTATTGGTGTCTGCAAAGTAAGCGTCGATGTTGAGAAAGTCCTGGTCCATGTCTTCCTGGGAGTGCATGGCGCGTGGTGTCGTGGACTCCTCGCTGGCCGACAGTCTGGGCGGTGCCGTAAATCGAAACTGCGTCACTGAAGACACTGCAACTGTCGTCGACGCTGCGCTCGTATCGATCAGAAATACGCCACTGGTCACGTAAAATCGGCGAGTTGAGTTGGGGCCGCTCGGTTACAATGCACCTTTGGCAGGGGCGGGGGCTCAGGTGGGCTTTTCACAGAGCCATCCGCAGTTCGGATCGGATCGGAACGAAGTCGCTGGGTCTGACCTCGCCTTGCTTTGTCGGCGAGCGCGCGAGCACTGGCTCGTAGGATCGCTTCTCGCATCACGTGTAAAAATACGGAGCTGCTCACCAGCTTTGATACTCACTCGTACGGAGCCTGGGACCAGTCTTATGCGGGGCAGCACGGGGAACGAACGCGAGGCATAAGATCCTCCCTAGGTGCAACCACGAGACGGTGTAAGAATACCGATGACGCCTCCGCTATTCTAAGTCGTGCTTCCTCCCCAGTGCCTCCCTGGATCCCACGCTATTCCTGTCTGGTCCAACACAGCGGAATGGTCTTGCCTGCTTCCGAGAGCTTGCTGTTGCTTCCGAAGAATCCAGTGGTGTGCTACTATCCTATCCCAGTAGTCAACCAGGTGCGACACCCGGTGGGTTGCTCATTGCGGTGGCTTCAGTCCCGTTGGGACACCTGATCCACTCTGGTGGAATGCGCCAAGCCAGGCGCCCGACCCGGTGGGCTCAGTCACTTGATCTTTCCACCACTGGTATGAGCAAGACCAAGGGTTGAAGCCGTTAGTACAGTAGTTGCACGCGCCTTTGCGCCATACCAGAGTCACCAGCACGGGTGTGACCAACGCCGACACACTGGAAATCCAAGACTCGAATGCTCCAAAGTGGACAGACCTGGTGTGGGCAGCGTCATGTGGCGCGCGAATTTCAGTCGACGGTCTCGTGGGTGTAATCGCCACGATCAGATCGGCCTGCACCCACGCATCCAACAGACACCGGACGAGTACGATCCGCCAGTGTACCCGCGGTGCCCTCAAAACTGCCACTTGCGCATTGAGCTCACGATCGAGAAAACAGGCTCCCACAAATCGAGTATACATCATCAGCATGCCATCATCGAGGGATCCCGACAATGAACGGGATCAGCATCGCGGCCCATCTACCGCGCCGATCAGACGGCCGCGAGAGACCACTTCCCGGGATACAGAGACCACGACACCCAACCGGGCGCGACCCACTCGCCAGCGCCGGTCCGACACGACCCCTTCGCCACCGCTCGTTGTCCCGCCCGAAGTGAGGTGCCAGTACAAAGGCAAAATGTGTAAGAACGAGCGCACTTTCAAAGACGACGGCGAGCGCCACTCGCTCTGCGAGCTCCACCGGCAACGCGCGAACGCCAACCAACGGCGCTGGCAGCAAAAGCACCAGCACAAAGTGCGGCGCCGGCGCGCCGCGGCCGCGCGCGCGAGCGCCCACGCGCTCCAGCAAACAGGTCCACGAGATACGAGCCTCGTGACTCCGTTGCTCGCGATGGAGGAAAAAGAAGACGACGACTGGATCTCGCCATTGTTTGACCACTTGATCGCGAAGATGGAAACGGACGTGGCCGCGTCAAGCGAGTCCGACACAACGCTACCGCGACACCATCATGACGAGCCAAACTGACAGGACGCAGAAACGAACAACAGAGTGAAGGAGCGAGTAGCGATGTGGTGCGCCGATGAGGGTCAGGCGGATACCTATCTGGCTGGTCCAGGAAGGGCGACTCGGTTCAAAATGCAGCATCTCTCGCGGCGTTTCGACGACCACCAGCGTGGTCTGCAGTGGTAGAACAGCTATCGCGATGAGGGAGCCAGCCACTGCGATGAGAGCGAGTACATGGTCTCGTCACTCGGTGTCGGCAAATGGGGACTCGGTCACGAGTCCCCTTTCTTCACGACGGAGTGACGTGTTTTGGACGGCTCCAAATGTTGATGTTGATCGGTAGGCTGTAGTTATTCAAATGCGTGGCAGTTATCCGCCCTTAATACTTATCATGTACATGTAACAGTGACGTCGAATGTTCGTGGGTACGCGTCAAGTTCACTCGAACGAGTCCCCGCTCCAGCTGACATCCGCAAACAGAGACTTGACGAAATCGTCGTCCTTGTCCGAGAGCAAGGACCCAGTTTGGTCTACACAAGGATCAAAGCACAGCGGTTCGTTAGCCTCCGTGGCTTGGCGGCAGGGAGGCTCCGGCTGGCTTTTCTCGACCCCTTCAGCCTTTGTGGATCCACCACCTCTTTTAGGGATGGCTTCACGCGCGTCGATGCCGCGGAGGAAACCGGAGAGCTGACCAGCGGGCACGACCTGGAATGGCTGGCCGACACACAGGTCGCGAGCCGTGGAGAGTTGCTGGATCGACTCGCCGATCTGCTTCTCGGTCGCAAGCACGAACACGACAAGCGGCCGCGCAGCCAACCCCGACGGTGACGATGCCGACTCGGGAGCCACCTGTACGGTCGGCTTGGGTACGAACGTACTATGGGTGACACGACCACCCACGGCTGCCTTGGCGAGGCTCTTCCGACGGCGCTGGTAGTCCTTCTGATGCGCGTTTGCTCGGCGCCGATGGAACTCGCAGACCCGGAGTGGCGGGCGGCCGTTCTTCCGCTGCGCCCGAGGGTTGGGGCACATGCCACCGTTGTACTTGCAGCGCAGTTGGTCCGGCACGGCGTCCATGGTTGGATCCTAGAGCTCTGTGAGAGAGTGAAAAAGGCGACTTGAAGGACCGACGAGACCGTCACGTGAGACTTGTGAAAGCGACTTGGGAGCGCTGCGCAGGACTTCGCCGGGCCGGACACGGGACCTGGGGAGGTAGAAGGGGGACGGAGGTGTTGGAGGAGGAGGTCGCTTGGTGCCGAGCTGGCAAATTGCGAACTGCGTGGTTGAGTCGGCGTTGATCGCCGAGCAGGGGCACCGTGGTGGTCTCTCTCAGCAGAGTCGGTCTCTAAAGAATTGCAGCATGTATTTACAGAACATGACATGTTCAAGAAGATAATTAGTATAGAACACACACTCAAAAAAACCGATTCACCGTGTTTATGTGAGATGATCGACACTATCCCTTGTTCGCACAAAGAGTGGCAGTCAAAATCGATTTTCTCATTTCGGATGGGTTCAAAGGTTGTACCAGTGGATAACGGAATATTATGGTCTAATATACTAAACCAAGAGGCCTTTTTCACCCCGCGTAAAACCGGAAACCCACCGGAACTGGCCACAGGACTTGCGGTTTTAGGCGGGTACCCTCATCGTCAAGACACGCTTTGCCGTCAATCGCCGTGTTTTTGAGCATGCAATCGGTACCAGGATCTCGGTGTGCATGGTGGAAAGTGGCTTGCGCATCCTTTTGACAGATCCAAATCAGTAGCCATCTGGAGATGTGAGGAGGGGACACTCGAGGATCCACATGGATTCCACAATTCATGCTCATCTCTGTCAGTTTCATTCAGTTCAACCCGATCAGATTTGCGGGCAAAGCTGTTCATACTTTGGCAGCAACCCCGGGCCTCCGCCTGCTAATCGTCCGCTGCCGCGAGTTGGTCCGGCTTCCAGGACCACCTCAGCAACTGACACCATGGCCCAGTGATGAGTGCCTGCTCTTATTTGACGGCGGCTCGCGCGGCAATCCGGACCCTGGAGGCGCTGGGGCAGTGGTCGTCCGGTTCGATGCACTATGCACGACAACATTCACCATCTGGAGTGCAGTCATGAGCTTAGCGTCTGCATCCACAACGAACAATTAAGCCGAGTACGTGGAGCGCATCACCAGCCTCACCAGCCTGACCGCGCACGCGACTGGAAGCCACTGCACATCGTCGGAGACAGCGCGCTCGTTACCAGTGCCTACAACGAGATGACCGACGCAGCAGTCAATGTCGCGATGGACGATTGTGTAGAGTCAGAGCAAACAGGTGTAACTCGGAGCATGGAGGACTGCGCAACGACTGCCCTCTTGACGCACACAAAGAAGCAGAGAACCCCCTTTCTTAGATTGTCTCGTAGAGCTACTAGTTGCACACACACACAAACAACACTTCAACATTCAGGGTCAACGAGGAAACAAGGGAGTGGATCAACAGGAGAGGGACTAAATCCAGTATGTTGTACCTCTTTATCGTATATATTGTGTAACAAACACAACATAAATTTATATGAGAAAGCAGGCTCAACCGCTGCGTTTGGTGTGATGGGTACAGTATCTTCCGCCCCCACTGGAAAGCAGGAGGGTTGTTACCCACACAACCCACCGACTCACTTGTTTCCGGGGGGATCTATTAAGGGCATCATTGTATAATCCCCCGGACTGCCAAAGATCGGTTTACACCGGTTTTCAAATTGAAAAGTATTTACGTGACTTTCTTGGATTGGCTCACTCCTCAAGAATCGTGGGTTCCAGACCAGTCCGGCCCCGACCCCTCCATCGCGTTCCGGTCACGGACACGAGCCTCAACCACCATCTGGCATCGCACATTGAGCACTAGGAACGAATGTATTCACTCGAGTCGAGGTCGCGGCATCCACCAAGCCGCATATCCAAAGTCGCGGTGAACGACACACGCGGTCCCTCAGGCAACCAGCCACTGCCAGAATCCTCCTGCTACGATGGTCAAACGCACATACCACAGCTGCAATGGCAACACCAGTCATCCAGCACCATGCTCATACCGAGCCGAGTCTTGTCCCAACCAACGCGCCGTGAAGTCCGATGAGCACCTCCACGCGCTGTGTGAAACGCACCGCACCCAAGCGAATAAACGACTTCGAACCTCTGAGCCAGGAAAGAAAAACTCAACGGCCACAGCAGAGCCAACACGTTGCCCGCCCAAGCCTGTTGGGCGCCTTCTCGATAGTGAACAGCCAACCCAGAGTGGCGCGCGAGCAGAACGACCCTCGGTCCTCTGCGACTCTCGGCACCAATTTGGCCCCACGATTGTCCCCGACGCTGTAGAAGACGTCACGCCCTTGGGCGATGACTTTATGGTGCTCATGGATGATATCCCTCCGGCCGTTGCGGTTGAACTGATTGCCCGTTCTATTGAGGAGGGTGACTCTTCGCTCCTCGGGATAACTTTTCCAGCCGACGTCTCAAGTGCGACCGCGCTTGATCGTTTTCCCGATGACTCGCGTTGGCTTGGGCACGTTGTCCGATCTCACGAAGCGCTGCCAGATACGGGCCCAACCAGCGATGAACAAATTCGTGATGGCTCTGTCGAGACGTTGACGGTTCTTGCTGTCGTTGATATTTCGGAGGAATCCACCAACGACTTGGTCGAACTTGGGCATCTCGATGGCGTAGACTCGTTCACCTATTACTGGCCGGATGAGGAGTGAGCCGACAGATTCTCCCCACAAGCACGGAGAGTCCGTCAACCACGTTGTTGTTGATTTCAAAGTTACATCCTGCCCAGTCCATCGTTTTCCACGATATATCATTTCTATCTATCAGCATTGCTTTTGTGCGTGTTGGTTTTCCTATCCCACTTGGATTGGTCGATACCGATGTTTGAATATGGAGGCTAGCACAGTTTGAGGAACTTCCTTTGTTCGGTGTTGTTTGGAGGGTGGTGACTTCGAGGAGGAGGGGAGGGTCCCCTCCTGCTGGGAAGTCGCTCGAAACAATTCCAACCAACCAACGTGCAGGCAGTCTCACGGGGCCCATCAAATTCGACAAACGCGAGCCACGTCGCAGCCTCGCGAGTCGGTCGACTGCTCGTGCTTGCTGGCATTTGTCGTGGTGTCGTCAATTTCTGGGACGACGACGAACGCAATTTGAGCAGAAGAAGAAAGAAACGGCGTGAGAACCAACCCTAAGCCTTGATGCAAACCCCAGATCGATATGATTTGGCCTCGTTTTTGTATTGACTCCGTTCCTAACGGTTTGTATCTTTACGCACACTAGACCAAGATCAATCGATGGGTTCGCCACGGTTCACCCTTTCCCATCGCCGCAGGGAGCACGGATCTGGCCGTCGGCGTCGCGAAGGGATCCGTTCACAATCCCATTCACCATATTTTTACCGAGAGGACAGCCCCGCCGACGCCACCACCATGACCAAGCAAGCGACTCCGAGCCTGCCCCAGACGTGCGACACCAACCTGTGCAAGCATCCGAGCGGAGACTGTGCCCGGCCCCGTGCTGCCAGCACGACCGGCGGGCTGCACGACGTGTGCGAACACCACCGCGAGATAGAGAACAAGGCGCTCCGCCAATCAGCCGAGCGTGCCAAGAGACCCATGAGCGACTCGGAGGCGTTGCTGAGCCCGACCAGCGACGCGTCGGTGTGTCGCGGTCCACACAGTAGCGAACAGCCCTCCTCAGCGACCGAGAGGCCCGGCGACAGACCAGGATTCCACTCCGTCAATGATGAGGGGAGTGGAGATCAGAATCGGGGAACGCCACAGTGGAAACGGCAGCGTCTCGCACGAATTGTAAAAGAGTTCCAGTCACACGTGGCGGACAGTGGTGATCAGTTCCAGGTGCTCCAGGTTGATGCGGGTCCCACGATGGCGCTCCGCAGTGCTCAGTCGCAGGACGACACCTGCATGCCATTGCGTATGCTTCACGAAGATGTGGAGTGGGGAGACGCGATGACACTGGTAGAAGACTACCCAGACATCACGGGCTTTCTGGCCGGATTTGAATCGGATCTCGAGGAGGAAGACGAATGAAAACACCAATTATCTCCTGGGACCCGGCAGCACGATATACCAGGCTCGCATGTGAAATAGCCGCTACGGCAGGTAATAACTACAAACAACTCCCTCACTCCTTCGTGACTGTGGTGGACAGACATTCTGAATAATACAGCACACTCGAGAAGCCCGTCGCTGCGTCGGTGGAGTTCGGCTCGGCTTTGGCGGCCGTCGACTGGTCCGATGTTCACAACCTCGAGCATAGTTCCAGCCGACAACGCCTCCTGTTTCACCGCCTCAAAGGCATGCGTCTCTCTGGCTGGGATGCT
>JAADVT010000950.1:0-12314 GCA_023335895.1 Pythium rishiriense | reverse complement strand
TCGTGCGCAGGTGAAGGTGATGAACCAGGCGCCGGCCGGTTGGGCGTACTGGAGCTGGCACATTGAGGGCGACGACAAGGAGGGCTCGTTCGAGGCGTGGTCGCTGCGCTCGGTGATCCGCCGCGAGCCGCTGCGCCAGATTCTGCTCGGTGGCCAGTAAAGCGTACACGTTGAAGCTCCAGCGTGAGCCGCTGGAGATCGAGCTGCGCCCCAAGTCGAAGACGTCCACTGGGAAACGCCTTCCTGCGATCGTTGGGGTCCGGGCCTGTGAACACATTGTTCCATTTCCTTCCAAGTCGAGTCTATCTGTGAATTCAAAAAACGCTAACCAGCACAAACATATCACTTCCGACCAAGCTACCGAGCTGACAATCTCCTCGATGGAGCAAAATCCCGTGCCACGAAGATGATGGCCGGGCTTCCTCACAAACACAAATGAAACGCATTTACTGTTCGCAAAAATGGTTCACTTGCCCTTGATTCGCTCATGAGCAGCAGTTCGGGAGATGGTGCGACTCACCCACCATGGATGTGAAGTGCACTGAGCACCGGGAGACACCACCTAAATGCACAAGGAACAGTGCGTGTTGGAGAAAAGGATAAAACGTGTGAAGAAAAAGTTGTCATTGTAAATTTCGTTGCCTCTTTGCGAGGCTTCGCGGGGGCTGCTTTCGCCCGCGCGATTGCGCCACATCCTCTAGTAAACAAAATGCAGGTCGGGCCTGCTTTACGCCGGGCTGCCATCCTTGAGGAGCGCTCGCGATTCCAATCCCTTTTTGAAGGCCTTCACGACGCGGATCTGCGCACGCAGACGCGTGAAGCCACGCACCCACAACTCCTGACCGCGACCGGTACCGGCCTGGCGCACTTCGACATTCTCGCCTTCCCGGCAGATCGCCATCCAGTTCGGCGCGTCCTTGACCGAGATCATGCGAAGCAGGAGACCGAGTGGGAGCGAAAGAGCGCCGAGACCGATGCACGAGATCCACTGGACAAAGTCCAGGCCCTTGCAGCCAAAAACACGACCCGTCCACTGGACAATCACGACTTGCATGACAACCTGGAAAACACACACGTACATGTACGTGGAGTTCTTCGTGATGCCGGAGAAGATGTTGATCTCGTCGTGGATCTTCCGCGAATTGAGCTCGTTGAAGAGCTGGAGCCACACGAACGTGTTGAAGACGATGGTCATGTGAACGGTCGGATCCTTCTCGTCAGGCTTCGGGTCAGCGGTGCTCTTCGCAATGCGGTCACGCACGTCGTCCAGGCGGCCCGACTCAACATTGAAAATCTGGTCGCCGTACCACACGAGCACGAGCAGAATCACGAGTTGCATGACCGACTGGCCCAGAATGTGCTTCGTCATCTTCTTCGAGATCAGTGGCTGGGTCTTCGGGTAAGGCTTACGCTCAAGCAGCGCCTGGGTCGGCTCTTCAGTCGCGAGTGCAAGCGACGCGAACGAGTCCATGATGAGGTTGACCCACAGCATTTGGATGGCAGTCAGCGGCGACTGTTCCAGAAACACGGCGCCGACGACCGCAATAGTGATGGCGACGACGTTCACCGTCAGCTGGAACTGCAGGAACTTGGAAATCGAATCGTACACATTACGGCCCCACTTGATCGCGTTCACGATCGAGCTGAAGTTGTCGTCCATGAGAATAATGTCCGAGGCATCCTTGGCAACTGAGGTACCACAAATACCCATCGCAAAGCCCACGTTGGCCTTCTTCAGGGCCGGAGCATCGTTCGTGCCGTCGCCGGTAACGGCAACCACCTGGGGGCCGTGCGGCGCCAGGTTCGTCTGCATCAGACCCGTGACGAGCGTGTATTTGTCCTTGGGTGACGAGCGCGCCAGCACACGAAGCATCGGCCAGATCTTGTCAAACTCCGACTGAATCAGGTTGCCCGAGGCATCCAGCACACGAGAGCGGAATTCGTGGCCCTCCATCACCAGCGAGCCGTCACCAGGCTTGATGATACCGCACTTGCCGGCAATTGAGCGAGCAGTCGTGATGTTATCTCCAGTGACCATGCGGACCTGGATGCCCGAACGAGCGCAGTCCTGGATGGCACCAGGAACCTCCGGACGAACAGGGTCTTCAATGCCAACAATCGCGATACACGTAAGGTCCTTCTCCACGTCTTCGTCCGACCACTTGTTAATCTCCTCCGCAGGAATGTCCACGTCACGGTACGACAGACACAGAGTACGGTAACCCTGCGACGCGTACTTCTCAATCACCTGCGCGCCAATGGTCGTGCGACGAGCCTTCGTGAGCTCCGACACCGAGCCGTCCACACCAAGCACGCGGTCGCACAGGCCGAGCACGACTTCCGTCGCACCCTTCGTGTAGATACGGCACGACGACTCCGACTTCTTCACCACCACGGACATGCGCTTCTTGGCGCTGCTAAACGTCAGCATGTGCGCAATCTCAGTCACCTCACGAACCGACGGGTACTCGACACCGCAGTCACGAGCGTACTGGAGGAGCGCACACTCCGTCTTGTTGCCAGTGTGCTCCGGCTGACCACCCTCAACCTTGGGCGGGAGGATCTCGGCCGTCGAGTTGACGCAAATGCCGTTGAAGAGCACCTCCTTCGTCGCACCAGAGAGCGCCGACGACGCGTCCGCGGCGTTCGAAAACTCCTGGTCGCCGATCCACACCTGCATGACGGTCATGCGGTTGGTCGTAAGCGTACCCGTCTTGTCCGAGCACACCGTCGTGGCACTGCCCATGGTCTCACAGGCGTCCAAGTGGCGCACAAGGTTGTTGTCCTTGAGCATCTTCTTGACGGAGTACGCAAGGGCGATCGTAACGGCGAGGGGAAGGCCTTCCGGGATCGCAACCACGAGAACCGTGATACCGACGATGAAGAAGTCGACGTAGTTGCTGAGCTTGCCGCTGCTCCACTCCTCCTTGTCGCGGACAAAGTGCTCAATCGAGAACCGAATGCTCATGGCGACAAACACAATGATCGCCGTGATGGTACCGAGCTTACCAATGAGAATGGTGAGACGGTAAAGCTTGCCCTCAAGCGGCGACTGCGCCTCTTCGTCTTCGCTGTAGTCCTCCTTGTCGGCCTCGGCCGCACCTTGCTTGGGCGTCTCCATCTCAACGTACACTTCTTCGCCATCGGCGCCGGCCTCCTTGGACTCGTCGGCCTTCTTGGCGCCCTTGCCATTGATCAGCTTCTTGATAATACCGGCCTGCGAGTTCTCGCCGACCGCGACCACGAGCATCTTGCCGAGCCCTTCCATGACCTTGGTGCCCGAGAGCAGGAACGGGTTCTCGGCATTCTTCACGAGCAGGTCGGTCTCGCCCGTCATGGCGCTCTCGTCGAGCTTGAGCTCCTTCTGGTCAAAGACAATGCCGTCGGCCGGGATGATGTCGCCGAGGTCGACGCGCACAATGTCGCCGACCAGCAAGTTGAACTTGCTGACCTCGGCGGGGGCGCCGTTGCGGATCACCTTGATCGTCTCGTCGTCCTTGATGCTGTTGAGCGCGCGGAACTGCTTCTCCTTCTGGTAGTCGTTCACGGCCGCGACGACCGTGACGATAAACACCGCAAAGATGATGCACGTGCCCTCGATCCAGCCCGTGTCCTTGTGGTCGCCGACCGTGGACGTGAGGATGATCGAGATCACGCCGGCGAGCGCGAGCGCAATGATGGTAATGTCCTGGGCGGCCTCCCACATGAGCTCGAAGATGCCCTTGGCACGCGGCGGCTCGACGAAATTGCGGCCGAAAAAGTCCTCGCGCGACTTGAGATCTTGCGAGTTATGGGCGTCGAGGCCCTGGCGGATGTCGACGCCCAGCGCCTCGGCGACGCCCGTGACGCCGCCGAGCTTCGCGAGCTGCTCGGCCTGCTTCTCATGGGGCGTCTCCACGAGGCGAATCAGGTCGCCCGTGACGAGGCGGAAGGCCATGCTAATGTTTGTTTGGGGCTTTTCCTGGGCGAGTGGCTTGTGAGGGAAAACGGAGATCTGAGGCGGTGGTTTCCTCCTCGCAACGAGGAGTTTTGAGGCAACGAAGCGACGGAGGGTGGGTGTGTGCGCGAGGACGGCAGTTGGAGTATGAGGGCGAGAGGAACGTGGGTGAGAATGCCAGTTGGGGGCTCGGACCACACAACCTGGGCGACCCGGCAATTGTGACCTCCAACGACGATTGAGGGAGCCCTCGAGGAAGTACCGTGAGTACCCACTGGGACAGAAGCAGGGTTTTGGTCATGCGAGCGGGTTCGGGTTTTTGCACTCGTGGAATCGTCGTCTGGTTGCGACGGGCAAAGCAAAGCCGACAGACGAAATTCTCAGTTCCAGAGAAGGAAAAGGAAGGATAGATTAGAATCGATATGTGCGGGTATATGCATTAAAGAAGGATCTTTAGACTTGTATGTTAGATAACTTATTATCCACTCCAGATGCATATGTGTTTTACAGGGTTTGTGCATTGACTCGACAGATCCCACGTTCTGTATCGACCAATCAAGACTCTTTATTTCTTCAGGTTCGATGCAGATCCAGTGTCCAACGAGAATCCCCACGAAAACCAGAGGTATCGGTTGGGTGCCCTGCTCAAGTGCAGCCATCGACTAAGCGAAGGCTGCGACATGCCGCAAGAGAATCACCGCTTTGCCCAACAAGAACGTCGAGCTGCTTTGGGAATCACGAACGACAGCACCCACCGCGCCACGAATGGAAGCGTCAGCCGGTTCGAGAGAGACCAGTTCCCAGATGATGGAAGGCAAGCAACGTTGTGGTGGACGCCAACTGGCATTCTGAGACTCTGACCGCGGCTTTAGTCGAAGGGATGGGGGGGGACCGCGAACCCATCGGTCGGTGCCACCTTGCCAGAGCAGGAGCGAGCGCGTTCCCGCGGGTTCGTCCACGCATTTGTGCCACAAGCAACCTCAAGCTTTGGACCGGACGGTCACGCGTGGCTGTCTGCCGTCACCTTTCCTCGGTCCCGTTGGTCGCTGTCGGAGGTCAGCACGAGATACTGGACCTCTCTCTGCTGTACGTACGGCGGTCGCGGGGCGTTGACTAGTTCTGCGTTCGGCGTGCATCTCCCGTGCCGTACACTGGACAGCGCTTTTCTCCACGAGGAATATGTGTGCGTTTCAGGCAAGTCCGTTGACTTCACACAACGCCAGAAGGAACCGCACCCAGCACGCGTGTCTGCGCTGAAGCGCCCGTTCCTCGTCCGAGCGATGGGTACGTTCTGGGTCTTCTCGCTCGAAAAAGAAGGACGGAGAAAGGATAGATCACGATACCCCTCACAAGCGAGCTTCGAAAATGTGTCGGCTCTGGTGTGTCTCCTCTGTGATCATGAAAGGTAGATGACCGAGAGGCCCCTTCGTGTGAGCTGATGCATGTGGCATCTACTGTATGGCTCTGTTTTGTGTAGACACAGGCAACACTGCTTCAAACGCCGATGGGTACGACAAGTGACATAGACGCTATGTCACTTGTCATAGAGATCTCCGCGACCCATCCCATGAAGTCGGCACCATCTCATACTGGATCTTCAAAAGATGCGAGTGGTTGTACAGCAATAGGAAAATAGGTTGGTCGCTAGGTTGAACTAGTCACCTATCGGGTGTCCAACGTCGTGCCAAACACCAACTCGGAGATAAGCAAGACTGCCGTTCATTGAGACGACGCGATGGCTCAACAATGGGTGCATGATTCCATCAAATGAATGTGCAGCACACTCCATAACAGAGCGCATGAGCAAGGCTACCTCGGGGGGGGGAGGGGGCAAGGTGGCAGCGGGGTGCTTCGTGTGACTCATGATCGGCGACCCCTAAAGTGAGTTGAAGGTATATGCACGAGACGGAAGCGTGGTCAAGTGCAGCTGGTTTCCGCAGGAATGCGTTGCTTGGGTCTTGGCTGTCCACGTAAAACCGAAGCTGCATGGCTCATCGCACGATTAACCACGGCACTGTGAACGTTGATAATCGCCGGTGCTACTAAGGAGCAGTCATGAAAAACTACTACTACGTAGTACGTAGTACACATTAGAGACCATGTGGGACCAATCTTCCGCACCTTGGAGACGGATTAGTGACAGCACAAACGTGGAGTTTGTATCAGGAGGCTATGGTTCCTGGTGCGTGTGGATTCGTGGCACCAGGGTTCAATCGATCCACTGCAGGCATAACCACGATAACCACATGCTACTTCAGTTGATGCGTGTGCTCCATAGCGGGAGGAAATCATCTTCTATCTATTGCTTTACGCCGACTTGGGAGCCTTCACAACGCCGACCTGGGCTGGGCGCAGACAGCGCGCGTTGAGCATGTAGCCGCCCTTCATGATCTGGCCAATCGAGCCGGCCTCCTTCGTCGCATCCTCGTACTCGAAGAGCGCGTCGTGGACGTTCGGGTCGAACTTGTCGCCGACGGCGCCGACCGGCACGATGTTGAACTCGCGGAAGACCTTCTGCAGCTGCGCGTCGGTCATCACGACGCCCTCGTGGAGCGTCTTGATCGCGTCCATGGTGTGGTCCGGGTGGAGCTCCTCAATCGAGATGCTCTCGTGGGCGCGCTTGAGGTTGTCCGAGACGTCGAGCAGGCTCTTGGCGAACTTGGAGATCGCAAACTCGCGCGCGTTCTGGACATCCACGCGCGAGATGCGGCGCACGTTCTCGGCGTCGGCGAGCGCGCGCAGCAGGCGGTCGTTCAGGTCGTTGGACTTGGCCTTGAGCTCCTCGACCTCCTTCTTGAGCGTGTCCACCTCTGACACGGCGGCGCCTTCCTCGGCTGCCGGCTCGGCCTGCTGGCCCTCGGCGGGCTTCTCCTCGTTGAAGCGCGCGCCGGTGGCGCAGATGCCGCGCGCCTGCTGGGGCGCCACGCGGCCGAGAGTCGCCGATCGCGAGAGCAGCACACGGCGGAGCATGGTCGTTGGTTGGGGGGCGGGTGGCGAGGGGTGGGGTGGGCGCTGGAAATGGGATTCCAGAGCCTTCGCGGTCGCGTTGGAATTGAATGGGGCTCGGCACAGCCCCAGAAAACGCAAAACCAACGTCAGCGGCGGTGCTTGCGCGTTGGTTGGGCAAAACCCGACGGGAGTAAAAACCCTTTTTACGCTTCAACATGTCCATGCATCAAACCGTTTTGATTGGCGGTATTTTACCGACCGACCGTAAAACCACGCCCAATTCGTACCTGTATAGTATACGTGACGTTGGTACGTATACCAACTGGTCCAAACCAACATTGCGTTGACACGCAAATCCGCAGGACGAGAATGGGAGCGCGTCGCCAGCAACGCAAGACGACAGGCGAGGCCGCCGGTGGGGCGAGCGCGCCAAGCTCGACCGAGGCACAGCTCCAGCAGCAGGTCCTGCGCCACTACGCCAAGACCGTATACTTCAACGACCTCTGGAAGTCGTTCTTGAGCAAGATGGCGGGCCTCGTGCTACTCATGGCGACCATGCAGCTCCAGCGCATGCACCTGAGCGAGAGCGGCTTGGGCTTCACAGCCGGCTTCGAAGTACTCTCGCTACTGATCGCGCTCGCGACCGTGCTCTTCGTGCTGCGCTGGTGGGCGCCCCTGCTGGCGTTCAAGGTCGCGTTCGCGTTCAGCCTGCTGCAGTCGTTCTGGTTCGGCCACTCGTACTACCGCCGCAAGACCGGTCTGGATCGCGAGATTGGCGACTTGGCCTCGGACCAGCTCGCGTTCGGCACGATGTACTTTGCGTTCTGCTGGCTCTCGGACCGTTTCATGATGCGCTCGCAGGACCAGGCCAAGAAGGCTGCCGACGAGATGCAGGAAGTCTTGCGAAAGGCCCAGTAGACACGACCCTCGGTCGGATCTGGTAGCTGCAGTGCGCTCCACTCAGTGTGCTCCACTCAACAGCTACCAGAAAGTTTGGAGAAATCGATGCTAGCCAAATTCATAGAGATTCCTTAGTGATGCCAACCTGCTCCCGTTCGTGTTCCGTTGGCAGCCAAGAAAACATCAAGCAGGTACATAAAAAATGTTGCGCGAAGGTTGCACCAACGAAGCTCCCTTCCGAGCCCAGGCGATATCCATCGCCAGAGACAACAAACCGAGCGCGATCTCCACCACGATGCGTTACCGTGACGACCCCGCCTGGGCCGATGTGCCCAAGATCCCGCAGGACGACGGGCCCAACCCCGTCGTGCGCATCATGTACTCGGACCGCTGTACGCCGAGCGCTCTCGCCACGGTCCATCACTACGATCTCTCGAACTCTGACCCCCACGTTTCTTGCCATTGTAGTCACGGACGTCATGGACTGCTTCCGCGGGGTGCTGCGGCTCAACGAGTACAGTGAGCGCACGCTGCAGCTGTCGCTCGACGTGATCGACGAGAACCCGGCGAACTACACGGCCTGGCACTTTCGCCGCAAAGTGCTCGAGGCGCTCAACGCGAACCTCTACGAGGAGCTCGAGTACACGGAGGAGATGGCGATCGAGCACCCCAAGAACTACCAGATCTGGCACCACCGTCGCGAGATCTGCGCCAAGCTGCAGGACGGCAGCAAGGAAAAGCAGTTTTGCGAGCGCGCGATCGCCGAAGACTCGAAGAACTACCACGCGTGGGCCCATCGGCAGTGGGCCCTGCGGACCTTCGCGCTCTGGGACGGCGAGCTCGAGTACATTGAAAAGCTGCTTGAGCGCGACATCCGCAACAACTCGGCGTGGAACCAGCGCTACTTTGTGGTCAAGCACACGACGGCGATGGCGCTGGACGATCGCCAACGCGAGATCGAATACGCGTTCGCGAAGATCGCCATCGCGCCGCATAACGAAAGCCCGTGGAACTATGTTCGTGGCCTGATGCGTGGCCACGAGCGCCATTTTGCCGAGACACTCGTCACCAAGTGCAGTGCCATTTTGGCGGAACATGCGGAGTGTGTGTTTGCGGCGGCGCTGCTTGTGGATGTGTACGCGAGTGAAGCCACAGAGCCAGCTATTGCGGCTGCGTTGGAGGTAGGTTCCGAGACTTCCCATGTTATCATGGACCAGGTGTGTTGACGACGTGCTTGTGTGCTGTACAGTTGGTGGACAAGCTGCAGCACGACATTGACCTCCCGCGCGCGCAGTATTGGCTGTTCCGGCAATCGACGCTGAAGGTCAAGAAGTAACACAGGACTGCTGAGATAGTTCTAGTTCGAATGATCCATTCGATGTAATACAGGTAAACACAGCAAACTGCCGACGACATCATTGCAGACGCAGACGCGACGGCTCTCTCCGCACGCATCGGTATGACTCCCTCTGGCCGATACAGCAGCCTAATAGTTCGCAGGGAACGAGTTGACGGCGACCATGTCTTCGACCTTGTTACCGTTCACGAGGAACTCCAACCGCATGCGCATGAGCACTTGTTTCTGTTAAAAAGGGCAGGATATGTCAGAGGGAGGATGAAAGGGTCAGAGAGTGTGAGCACAAACCACCAAGCAACATACCTCGCCATGCATCGAGTTTTGGATCTTGACCACCTGCGTGATGGTCCCACCACCAGTCGCGAGACTGTCGCCACTTGGCGGTTCCATTTTCAGCTTGATATACTTCGGGAACGCGGCCAAGAACACGAAGTTGGATAGCGCCACGGGGCTGTTGTTGCGGATGGTCGCAAGAATGAACGTGACAGACGGATCATCCTTGTTGGGTTTGGAGAGTTCGAGGTCGACGGTAAGACCGTTCTTTTCGTACGCTCGAACTTGCGGGTTCTGGGGAGGAGCAGGAGCGGCAGGGGCGCCGAAATCCAAAAGACCAAGCAGGTCTGGTGCGGCCGAAGACGTTCCAGGTGCCACCTGGGGAGCGGCCGGAGCCGCTGGCGTCGGAGTCGGTCCAGTAGAGAACAGATCAGCCAGCAGATCCACTGACGCAGGCGCACTGGTAGCTGCCGGTGCTGGAGCGGCTGCGGGCGTCGAGCTGGAACCGGTTCCGAAAATGTCGTCCAAATCAAGCAAGTTCTGCGACTGCTTTTTAGGTGCCTCCACTGCCTTCGGCTCCTCAGCCGGTTTCGTAGCATCTGATGTGTCGTCCATCAAATCGCCATGGAACGCGGTCACCTCGTCCACGCGCGACTGGCGTACACGCACCTTGCTCAAATCAATCGTCGGCATTGTCGCAAGAATGCCCGGGCGTAGCGAGTCCCATCGCGACTCGCCCAGCGTTGTGTATTCACACGCACGCTGTTGCAGCTCCACAATCATCGAGTTGTTGAAAGTCGCGATCAGCTGGCGCAACTTCTGGATCTCTGCGGGACCACTGAAGCGAGTCGTGAGCTTCAGCACAGCGTTAAGAGCGTAGGCCTTGGTGATATCCGTCGCAGCGTGAAATCGCAAGATTTTCTTGAACAGATCCACAACACTCGACTCCGAAACCTTGGACTTGTCCGAGAGAGAACTATCGTCCGAAGTTGGTGGGTCCACAAGTAGCAACGCACCGTACTCCCCAACGCACCAAATGCCGACATGCACAAGCGCGAGCTGCGTGATATCGTCCTGCAGCGCCCAAAACAACTTGTGGACGACGTAACCGTGCTCTGACGGCGTGCGCTGGATGAGTGAGATCAGCGAATTGCTTATTCTCTCATCAGGCAGAGTCGCACCGGCGATCGAGAGCATCGTGATCAACGTGTCGATGTGCCAGCGTTCCGAGCGCGCATACTTTTGTGCCACATCTAGTTCAGCAACCACAGTTCGTTTAGATACTCATGTCCAATCTTTAAAATTCAGCAAAGGCGGGGACGTACCGGCAATCTTGGAGCACAAGAGAGCCTTTTGCTCGTTTGGCGCGATCACCAGGTAGTTGAGCATCTCGCGCGCGAGCGGTTGGATGTTCGACGAGTTGGCGAGCGCATGCACAAGCTCGAACGCGCGCTGGCGGATTGACGTGTCCGGATCTTTGAGGCAGTCGACGATCGTGTTCGTGTGGCGCTGCACGGCTGGAGCGTCGCTGTGGATCACCTTGGACAGCGTGTTCAGCGCGACGTAGCGAATGTTGTTGTCGCGGTTGAGCAAGAAGCGACCCAAAATGTTGATCGCGAGCACCTTGAGACCGTTGTCGCTCTCAATTGCCATGATCGTGAGCACGCACTCATACAGAATCGCGTTTCCGGCATTCTTGGCCGTCTCCGTATTGGTTGCAACCTGCGCGAGCACGTCGTTCATCGCCTCACTGGCCTCTTCATTGCCCTTGCCCAGCAGCCGCAGCAACTTCAAGATGCTAACCTGGAGGAATGGGTCCACAATTCCACCAACGTCGTACTCGGACGAGTACCCCATCGACAACAGGTTGCGAAGGTCGCGCACAAGCGTGGGCACAAGATCCTCAAAGAAGCGCTGGTTGGTTTCGTCGAGTGAAATCACTTCGCGGATGAGGTGGATGCCCGTGAGCAGGACGCCGTGGTTCTTAGTGCGCAGCAGTCCGTGAATCGACTCGGCAAAGTCCTCGACCAGTTCGGGCACCTGCTGGAAGACGCGCACGGCCGCGAGAGCGGCCTTCTTGCGCAAGTTGTCATTGTCGCCGCGGAGGTGCTTGTCGATGTCCATCACGAGAT
Source organism: Pythium rishiriense (assembly GCA_023335895.1). Lineage (NCBI taxonomy): Eukaryota > Oomycota > Peronosporomycetes > Pythiales > Pythiaceae > Pythium > Pythium rishiriense. The sequence continues at coordinate 766 of JAADVT010000950.1, read as the reverse complement.
CGCGTGCCATGTCCGCCTACAGAAACGAGCAAAGCCCATTCGATCAGCATGCGCCAATTCGTGACGACCACCCCCATCCACACCGTACATTGGCGACGTTGCCGACGGCCGTGAGCGCGAGCCCGCAAATGAAGTGGTTCGGATTGTTCAGGTCGCTACCAGCCACATCCACACAGACAGCCGTCAGTCTTTTCTCGACTTGCTACCGTCCGAATTCTACTCACTTCTTGACCGAGTTGGTGACCAGCGTCAAGACGTCTTCCTGGTCCGTGAGCAACAAGATCAAGCCCTGCGGCGCGACACGCAGCAACCCATCGGTTATTAGGAACCATCGCTACTCCCACAATTGGTCCAGTGCCACGTACGAGGTAGCCCATGCGCTTCTCGGCAAAGTACGGGCTCGCGATGAGCTTGACGCACTCCATCTGGCCAAAGTGCGACGGGTAGCCGAGCATGTGGATGAAGAGCAGCTTGGCGACGTTGCGGCTGCGGTGCTGCTTGTCCTGGTCCTTGAACGCCGTGCGGATCAGCGCGCTCTCCTTGGCGATCACGGCGCGCTCCTCGGCGGCCGTCTTGCACTGCCGCACGCTCTTGATCAGGTCCGTGAGCTTCTGCGTCATGGCGGCGGGTGGGCGGATTCCCTGGCGCGGGGTCTACGCGGTCGGCGGTCGGGAGCGAGGCGGTCAGGAGCGAGCGCCGTGCGGGGCGTACGTGTGATCGCAGCTTGATCGACCGAGAGAGCGTGCCATGAAGTCAGGGGGGGGGG
>JAADVT010000095.1:0-56403 GCA_023335895.1 Pythium rishiriense | reverse complement strand
CCGGCACTCGATTGAGACTATCCGTTAACTGGATGCCAGCCTCGCGGGAGCGCATGCTAAGCTCTCTCTGGATGCGCCACGTGGGACAGACATTCACGGAGACGGTCGGGCCGGAAGCAAAGGCAAGCGACGGCACCTCTCGTCTTTCTCCTGGGGACCGAACACCTACTCCCCCATCCCCACTTGACAACAAAGAACAGACCAACACTCTCCTCCTCACCGTGTTTTGGGATTGTACAGAGACTCAGGGCGGCAAGCCAGAAGGCACGATGGAGTCCTTAACCATAGCGAATTGGTTCACTTCGTGTCTCATTGCTCACACTTTCCGGTACATTTTCTACATGACACACAAATATACGCTACATCCACTAAAGTTGCTGTTGTGGTCATTTCCAAAACCAGGTGTTACGGTTCGCCCGCTCTCGGCTGGACTTGCTTTTTTTTTCCTCGCCCAGGGGTGCGAATTCCTCCACACAAACGCGAAATTGCACGGATCAGCGCCCACCCTTCGACCTCTCTCGCCCGTATATTTATCTTCACGGCGTGACCAGCGAGCCCGAGGACCAGCGCCGCCGCATCCCCAAGACGACGAGACGCCATGGACTGGGACCCACGCGCCACCGCGACCGACGGCTACGTGTGCCCACCGTGCCCGGTGTTCCACCCAACATGGGACGAGTTCCAGCACCCGCTGAAATATATTTCCAGGTACGTTAGCTTTCCAAAAGCATACAAAAACCAAGTCCACCGCGACGCCACGACCGCCTTGTTGGACACGTCTCGGGCGGAAAAAAAGAAGCGACCAGGCGCGCAGTGGTCGCCATGTTTTCCTGGACGCGCGAAATGGTCCTCATGGATGCGGGGAAACCCCACGTATGACCGCTCGTTGGAAAGAGGACATCGAGGGGAATCCGGAACAGTGCTCGGTGTCATCCCACATGGCCTGTAGCTCCCGGGAGAGCCCCGAGAAGCTACGTTCCGCGTGGTGTCGGCGGGTCCCGGAGCGGTGCCCGGTGGACTTGGCGACCTCGTCTCCATCCACGCGTGGGCTAACAGAGAGGCTGTGTATGTGTGTGTAGCATCCGCCACATCGGCATGCAAGCGGGCATCTGCAAGATCGTGCCGCCCGCTGGCTGGCAGCCACCGTTCGCGATCAACGAAAAGACCTTCCGCTTCCGCACGCGCGTGCAACAGCTCAACTGTATCGACGGCCACACGCGTGCCGAGAGCAACTTTGTCGAGGCGCTGCGCATGTTCTTGTACCGCACGGGCGCGCCCATGCAGGAACTGCCGCGCGTCGACGGCGGCCAGTTGCTGAACCTCCACGCGCTGTACAAGCACGTCACGGAGCTCGGCGGCTACCGCGCTGTGTGCGATGGCAAGCTCTGGGGCCAGGTCGTGCGCCGCGTCGGCCGCTCGCGCGCGAGTGACAGTCCGTCGACCGCGCTGTGCGAGCAGTACAAGAAACATTACGAAGCGTGTCTGCTCGCGTACGAGCGTCGCGACGACCCCAAGTTCCAGACGCCGGACGGGGCGAACAAGAATGCCCGCAAGTCAACACAGCATGCCGCGTCGGCGGGCTCGTCGACGACACCATCCGAAAAGACGCGCAGCAGTATGACGAAGAAGCAGCCGCGCGAGAAGGACGCCAAAGACAGTTCGGGATCGACCCATGTCGACGATTCGATGGACTCACCAAGTGCGAAGCGCGTCAAACGCACATTGTTCTCTGATGGAGGGCACACTAGCAGCGAAGAAAGCGACTCGTTAGTGACAGACAGCGCTGTGGAGACCACACGGAAGACGCGGGCCGCAGCGAAGCGTGTCGCAGTCGTGAAGGAAGACGAAGAAGATGTTGGCGGCGACGGCGATGACGCTACGGAGGAAGATGATGTGGATATGGACGAGGACGATGATGATGAGTACGACGAAACCGAGAAGAAGAAATCCAAGCAGCCACGCAAGTCTGCGGCCGAGTTGGAGCCACGCGGGCTCAAGCCGGACCCGAAGCGGCGCACGCGCCTAGACCCACCAGAGGTGTTCACGGGTCAAAAGTTTTATCACTTCATTCCCGAGCAAGGCGCCAAGATCGGAGAAGTGATGCGAGTGGTGCGAGGTAAGAAGCCGCACGTGTTTGTCAAGTACAACGACGGTTCGCGTGACACGATCGACCTCTCCACAATGCAGCTAGTGATTGCGAACGGATGGGATGCGTGAGTGCCGGCTGTGGTTTCGTTTATGGAGGTGGAATGAGTGATACTGACTTTGTGGTGCTATGTGGGATGGTGTGGTGGAAACAGCGAGGCAGCAGAAGTCGCTTTCAAGAGCGAGCTTTGCCAGACGTGTCTGCGTGGCGACTGCTGGGATCAGCTGCTGCTGTGTGATAGCTGTAACGGAGGCCACCACTTGTTCTGTCTTGATGAACCGCTCACTGAGGTCCCGAACGGCGATTGGTATTGTGACCAATGCGTACAGGAATCTCTCGAACCATCCCGAGAAAATAATCCGAAATTCGGGTTCGAGATGGGGAGTGAGTACACACTCGCCGCGTATAAAGAGAAAGCCGACAACTGGAAGCGCTCGTATTTTAACACGAAGACAGACGAAGAGACTGACAATATTAGTGACCGAGATCTCGAAGAGGAATATTGGCGCATCCTCGGCACGCCACTTCACGAACAAAGACTGGAAGTCGAGTACGGGAGTGACATCGACAGCGGCGCTGTGGGCAGTGGCTTCCCACGTCCCGACGATTATATGAAGAGTCTGAAAGTCTTGTCGCGGCGACTACGCATCTTGAGTGATCGAAAGGGCGCAACACCGACCCAGCGAAAGCTGTGCGAGCTTTTCCTGCGCGGTATCGACGAGACGCTAGAGAGTGGTGATACTGCCGCATTGGAGGCACTGCTGAAAAAGTACGCCATGGATGGCTGGAACCTGAACAACCTGCCCAAATTTGCTGGCTCGGTGCTTCAGCATCTCGATGAGGACATCAAGGGTGTGATGGTGCCGTGGGTCTACATTGGAATGTGCTTTTCGACGTTCTGTTGGCACGTTGAAGATCACAACTTCTACAGCATCAGCTACTTGCACCGTGGCGCGCCTAAGACGTGGTACGGCGTGCCGTGCGCTAAGGCAGAGTATTTCGAGTCTGTCATGAAGAAACTCACGCCGGAATTGTTCGGAAGCCAGCCTGATCTTCACTTGCAGCTCGTGACCATGTTCTCTCCGAAAACCCTGATTGAGCACGGCGTCCCTGTGTACAGGGCAACCCATCGCCCGAACGAGTTCATCGTGACATTCCCGTCCGCGTACCACGGTGGCTTTAACAACGGTTTCAACTGCGCCGAGGCTGTCAACTTCGCCACCCTCGACTGGTTGCCGTGGGGCGCGAAATCTGTCTTGAATTACCGCAACTTCAGTAAGCTACCGGTATTCGCCCACGAAGCGTTGGTAGTATCACTTGCCGAGACAGTCCTTGAAAGTCATTCGTTCGAATACGAATCGACGAAGACTCACTTGGTCCCGGCCGTTGAACAGCTTGTAAAGGACTGGAAAGATTTCGAAGACTCTCTGACTAGAAACGGCGTTGTTCGACGGGAAACGATGGCGGAGTTCGCGCGCCGACATGGAATGAGCGAGGCAGATACGAATGTGGGCGTCAACACGGGAGCTGGTATGGACTCGCATGCGCGGAACTGCAAGATGACGATGAAGGCAAACGCGATCGAGTCCCCTGAAAAGTCTGATGACACTGGTATGAAGAGCCGCACGGGGATGAAGATGGCCAGATCGACGGGTAAAATGTCGATTTCGGCACGACCAACACGCATGGTCCTATGGGCAGGCAACTCTGGTAAAAATGATGGGCTCCGATGCAGCTCGTGCAAGCAGTACTGTTACCTCCAGGCTGTGGTGTGTACGAAATGCAGACACCACAGCTCTGTGGGTTGCATCGAGCACTACCCGACGATGTGCAAGTGTAACGCTGAAGAATTCTACGTGTACCTGCACCGATACGAGCGCAACCACTTGTCCGAGCTTCTGGAAGGAATCACTCGTCGGTTGCTTCCTGTGGTAGATTGGCTCACGGACTACAACGCAACTTTTGAGAACTCGGGAACGAATAAGACTCCTGTATCAATCGCCAAGAAAATATTCGCTGCCGGACTTCAGTGTGGTGGCGCTCCTCAAGATACGCTTGATGAGCTCGAACGCATGGTTGAGGAGGCTACGAAGTGGACAGAGGCTGCAGAGAAGTTGATGCGAGAGCCTTCCTCTTCGGACGTGCTGCCACGTTTGGCTAGAATGATGTCAAGTCTAGAGCAACTACGCCTCATTCCTGATGGGATTGAACGTGTAGAGGGCTTCCTTGGTGAGTGGACAACTTGCAAGACTGACGCTGAACGTTTAGTTAGCGACGTCCGGATGATTGAGCAAGCAGAGTCGATGTCGTCGGCGTTCGATTTCCATAGCGAATCACAAGATACAGAGAACTTATGGTCGGAGAACGAGCAGCATCTCGAGCTCATTCGCCGCCTTGTGGACGTCTCTGAACGAGCTGAGTCGATTGGCCAGCCTCTCCCACTCGAGTTGGCCAATCGGCTTCATGAGGCAAAACAGTACCTGCGAGTACTAATTGCAGCGAACGAGATGTTAGCTGTGATTTCTCGCTTCACGAAGGCGAAAGCTGCCGCTCAGCCGTCTCCTGCTGGCTCCGGCCCTATCACCCCTTCTCATAAGCCCGCCGATGTGGCTGTGATCATGGAAGGAGACTGCCGTCACGTCATTTTGCAAGCTGATGTGCTCGAGCGGGATTTGCATTTGTCGATTTTCAAGATTAAAATTCTACGGTCGTTGCTGCGCACGACTGAGACGGAATCCGAAGAACTACACTACGCTCTGGACGACTATTCCAAGAGCTTCGAAGAGCTTGATTCGCTGTGGCGTAGGCTTCGGTCCCTACCCATTTGCCCGGATCGCCTAGACGAACTTGGCAAGCGGTTAACCCTTTGCAAGTCGTGGGAACATCGCGCGAAAAAGCTCGTGGATGCCGTGACAAGAACTGCGTCCGCCGCGGCTGCTCGACAGGATGTGTCCTGGGATGATGTACTCGCCCGGCCTGATTTGGAAGAGGCCGAGCGATTCTATGATGACGCAGAACGCCATTTCGTTCCCGTGTCGTCGTTCGTGCGGCGGCAGATGCACGCAAGACTCCAGGACTGTCGGCGGTGGTACACTTCGATGCACGGCTTGTTCGTCCGCACACCCATCACCCCTGAGAGCCCATCGCTCCCGCATTTCCTACGAACAGCGCTCCAGACTCTCATGAGCTCACCAACTCATGCACCCATGCCGCCTGCTATGCAGCTGTACTGTATCTGTGAACAAGTGTTGTGCGAGCACGCAAGCTACGTGAATTGCCATCGTTGCCAGCTGCTCTTCCACTCGCAGTGTGTGGGACATCCCGCTGGTGGATCGACGCCTTACCTGTGTTCAGGCTGCCGTCAGATTCCACCGGCACCTCGTTCGTACGGCCACACGCAGAGGAACACTCCGACTCCACCATATCCGATGTTCTGCATGTGCAGAGGCCCCGAAGACTCGTCAATGATTTGTTGCGATATCTGTGACGAGTGGTACCACTCAGGCTGCATCGGTATGACGGCCGAGGCAATGAACCTTGCCGAGGCCTACCGATGCCCTCGGTGTGCGATCAAGCAGAATCTCTACTATGTGGACAAGAAAGCGCTGCGACGAGGTGCACTGGGACGAAGACCCGCCGTGGGCCGTGTTGAGTCGATGCTCATGCAACTCCAAACGGCGTTGATCGCACTCCCACCGGGAACACGTGAGCTGCTCCAATACTTGCGCCACGTGAAGGACGTGGAGACGCGAGTGCGGATGTACGTCTCGGAGTTCGCGTCCAACTACTCGGTCACGTCGTTTTCGTTCCTGGACTACCGAGCGGAGCAACACAAGCTGCTCTCGCTCATTCGTGAGGTCACGACCTTGGAAGTGCACCTGGAGAGCGCCCTCGGTAACCTCAGCGCGATCCACTGGAGCCTGCGTGCGTGTGAGCTTGTGCTCGGCTGTCAGCAAGCCCCAAAGTATTCGCATTTGGTGATCTTGCTTGACGATGCGAAACAACTCAATTTTGTCTTCCCTCGCCCAGAGTACCGCCACATCCAACAGACCATTGAGGACCGTGTGGTCCGGGCAACTCGATGGCTCAAACAGGCGAAAACGCTCGAGGGGGAAGACTGGAACGTGGAGCGCGCACGACAGTTGGCATATCAGTACCACGAGCTCGCGCAGTTCCTGGAGCTACCGTCGAGCGAGGTCGAGCTGGTGTTCCGCGTCGCTGGCGAGCGGCTCCCGTCTCCGCCGCAAGCCACCGTTGGTGGCCCCATGTATGGTGAACCAGCTCACCATCACCACCAGCAGCAACGTGTCGTGTAAGGTAGGGAGTTAAACCAAATACTAGAAACAAATGTTGATATTCCACTTGGTGATGCCTGTACGTGATAAGTGTCGTTACACACACACAAAACAACCACACACGTCTTCCCAAGTCTCGAACACGTAGAGACGGACGGCAAGTCTACTTCTCGAGTGGGATGCCGAGTTCGGTCCACATCTCGGCGGGGAATTGCTCGATCACGCGGCCCTTCATGTGCTCCTGCGTGTACTCGTGGGTCGGTCTGAAGACCTCGGCGCCGTGATCCGCCTTGGTCAGCACCTGGACTGGCAGCGTCGACGTGGGCGTCTCGACCACGGTCTCGGTTGCCGCAAACTGAACTTCCTCGGCGTCCAGCGGCTGCGAGAGTTCGACTTCGATGTTGGTGGCGAGCTCGCTCTCAGCCTCGAGGTCCGTAAAGATCTAGTAAAACACACACTGAGTGAGCAAACTAAACACAACCAACTGCGTTTAGCTGTTTGGCGTACCTCCCACTTTTGGAAGTTCGCGACCACCTAATTGTCCAACAATCGCCACACAAACGAGCCTCAGTGATTAGGTCGACGCAGTGACGGCAAGAATGACCCTCCAAGGAGCTTTCACGTACGTCGTAGTAGGTGTTCTCTGGCGGGTCGACGTACTCACCGTCGACCGGCACGCTGAACGAGAACGGTTCGTCCGATGCAAAGTACACAATGTTGAGTGCACCGGCCTCCGTCGGGTCCCGGACCTCGCTGTTGGGACACACACAGACACAAGTGGAATTAGTCGACAGGTTCCGGTGTGATACGACGCGTGGCGTTCCCCCACTGGGTAAATCTTACCGGAAGCACTTGACATGCGCATAGCTCGCGCGGAGCGTCTTGACGAGCGACTTGGGCACGGCGGCGTGTTCGCCGTTGATAAAGCCCACAAAGTTCATCACGAACACGCCGCGGGGCTTGAGCCACTTGGTGCGCACCATGTCGACGACCTCCTTGACGAAAAACGCCACGGGGTTCCAGCCCGTGTACACGTCGATGATGAACGTGTCGTACACGGGCGCGTCGGGCGCGTCGTCGATGAACTGGAGGCCGTCCATGAGGTACGTCGTGCCGCGCGCGCACTCCTCCGGGTCCTCGGGCTCGCACCGCTCGTACTGAAAGTAGTTGGCTGCCTGGCGCACGACGGCGTCGCTGATCTCGACGACGTCGGTCGGGATGCCCGTGTCGCGCAGAAAGCTGGGCACCGTGCCGATGCCGAGCCCGACTTGCACGGCGCGCGCGATCTCGCGGTCGAGGTACCGCACGCACTGCATGATCGCGAAGCCCGGGTACGCGGCCTGGAGGCGCAGGAACGGGTCGTCGAACTCGGCGCCGATGATGGTCTTGTCGTAGAGCAGGAACAGCACGTCGTTGCGGCGCACGACCGCCACGGGCGAGTCGTTCTCGCGGATGCTGAGCGACAACAGAGTGGTTAGCACGTCGCGTGGGGTTTTTCCTTCCCCCCACCTCAGCCGATGTCACCTACGAGCTCAGGATCTCGTAGCCCTTGGCGTCGGCCGTGGCGCCGACGGCCGAGCCCACGGCGAGCAGCGCCAGCGCGACGAGGGACGAGAGGCAGCGCATGATATAGAGGGAGAGAGAGAGCGGAGGAGGACGATGCGAGGAGGAGGAGGAGGAGGAGGAGGAGGAGGATATGCGTCTGACGCGAGGAGTTGAATTGAGGTGACGTGCCGCATGTTGGAGGGGCAAGGCGCCCGCTCTTTTCGATTTATCCTAACATAGTACACGGAAGGTGTGTGTACTTAATTTAGTGAAGGTATTTGTTTGGGTGTGAATATGATGGAATGAAGCTATATCGGTTTGAACAGATTCAAGAATCTAACGTCCGAGCGTTCGAATCGGACTCTGATGTTGAGCAACATTGGGCCCCAATGTTGCCATCACCTCGGCGATGACCTCGTTTCTGATTGTCAAATCTGGCGGAGGGAGTACGTATTTGGAGTGTGCACCAGGATGGACGGCCAAGTCTATGGCCCGACGCTGAAGTTGGTCTTGAACATGGTTCAGAATCCAACATCTTCAAGGTTTTTTCTTTTCTTTTTTTCTTTTTTTTTTCTTGTGTTCTTTCGGTCCGACCGTGTTGATTGCTTCACATTCCTCAGGATGTGAAATGTGCAAGCAAAGCGCCTTGTTTACTTCTGTTTTTCTTTCGTGTTGTGGATTCTGCACACTCAGGATTGCTTCGCGTTTCTTTCACGTCACGACCCGCAAAACTAAAAAAAAAACGATGGATTGTTAGTCCGCTCGATTCTTCCGCCACTGCAACAACCAAGACCCTTCAAAGCCATGCCCTCCAACGAACCCGTTGAAGGCGTCACCGCGGACGATCCCGTGCGGCTCTCGCGCATCTCGTGCAACACCAAATACGCCATCGCGCTCAACCAGATCGACCGCATCGACGTGTGCGAGACCGTCGACCGCGCCGAGGACGGCGTGACGCTGTACGTGTTGGGCGTGTTCGTTTTGGGCGGGCAGACCGGCATCCCGACGGCGTCGCGCTCGCGCCACGCGCAGCCACGCCGCCGCAAGTGGTACGATCTCCCGAGCCGCCCCACGACGGAGCCCGACGATGAAGACGGCGACCACGACCGAGCGAGTGGCCCACTTCTTCACGAGCACAGTCCGCACTACCGCGTGGCCTACCGGTTCTCCGAGTTTTACCAACTGCGCGAGGAACTGCGCAGCATGGTGTCCTCGCCCGAGGATGCGCTCCACACCAAGTGGTGCGCGTGCTGCGCGCAGCTCCACTGGCTCGTGAACGAGGCACCGTTTCCGTCGCGGTCTCTGCCGATCGTGGACTCGGTCGTGAACAAGGTCGCGTGGCTCAAGCGCTGGCGAGTGCGCCGGCGCAAGCGCAAGCTCGAGCTGTTTCTCAAGGAGATCGTGCAGGGCGCGCGGTCCATGCAGTACCGATTCAGTGGTGACCAGTGCGACGGGTTCCTCAATACGGCGTTTGTGCTCAAGGAGTTTCTCTCGGAGCCACAGCTCTCAGGAGAGTCGTTTGTCGGGTCATGAGCTCCAAAATACCATAGTGCGCATTGGAGGGAACCAATGCCCACAGTCGTTCACGGCGCCTTCGACAATATGAAGACCGGCGGCTCCACTGTGGTGGCTCCACGTCTCCAAGAACCACGTGTGGTGGGCAGATCTTCTACGTCTCACCGCAAGCACCGTTGCAAAGAGGCAAGGCATCCATGAATTCGCTGGTCGAGCGTGGGGAACCGTTGCGGAGGATCTCAAACCCAGAGCCACACTCCACCGCAAACAGCCGATTTGAAGATCAGGTTTCGTAGGTATTTCATCGTGGTTGACTTGGTGGCCTGCCCGCGAGATACCACCTATTTATAAACGGTAACAGGTTGTTTCCTCTCGCTCTGGTCTCTCATTTTCCGGAAAGGCCACCTCGCTTCCCGCCATGGCCCCGCCACCGCGTCCAGCGCCCACGCGCGTGAAGAGCCGGAGGCTCAGCCGTGCGCAAATGCTCGAGCTGTACGAGTATTCGCTCGTGCACCGCTCCATGGACAAGCGGGAGCTCGCGATCTGGGCGACCGACCACTTCCGACTCGGGCTGCCGCTGGGCGAGCGTGCCGTGGACCGCATCCTCAGCAAGTACGACGAGCTGGGTAAGATAACGCGTGGCCAGTTGCACCACACGGCCAAGCCCGACGTGACGCAGAGCCGCGTGGACACGGAGCTGCGCGACTGGGTCCAGGCGCTCCACGACCAGGGGCAGCGCGTCGACGGCGCGATGATTAAGAGCGAGGCCGCGCGCATCCACGCGCAGCTGCGCCAAACCGAAGAGGGGAGGAGAGGTCGAAAGCCCACTTTTTCCAACGGCTGGCTTTCGAGCTTTCTCGAGCGCCACGGGATCTCCTTGCGTGGCACGGAGGAGGGAGGAGAGCTCCTCGTGTCGGAGGGAAAGAAGGCGACGACCGCGCAGAACAAGCCGACGGCCCAAAAAGCCACAAAGGCGTCGCGTGTGCGAGTATCCTTGTCGGGTGGGAGTGCCACGTCGCCCCCAGATGATGAGTGAGGCAGCGGTCGATAGAGAGCTTGGTAGCGGCTGACGTCTGCGAGAGGTGCCCCTGAGGCTCGAGTGGGGTGGCAGTGAGGTTATGTGAGCTAGCGTGAGTTCTAATGGAATGTCCAGTGTGTTCAAACCAAAGATCTCTGATCTCTGGTATATCGTGACTCGACTCCGGCTGGGTGGCATGGACACCCTTCCAGTCTCCTCTCAGGAAGCTTCGCGCCGGTCGACGCGAACGTTCGCGCACTTTCTTCCATCGACGAATTTCTCCCGCAAAAGATGCGAGCCGTCGACAGCCGGCGTGTCGTACGTGGTACCCTCGGGAAGAGACTCATCGCTTGGTAAGTCGCACATGCAAGCGGAGACAGTCACGGTGCCGGCGGTGGCACCGCCACAAAAGCCAGCACGACGGCGGTTTCACCGATCCGCCACTCTTTCCACGGAGCTTTGCCATGCGGCACGCAACTCGGCGCTCAGTTCAAAATGCGTGGCGCACAAGCGTAACGCTCGAAGTATGGTGTCAGCACGGTGGATGGGAGCGGGAAATCAAGCGATTCCGCGAAGAATCCGTCTTATTCCAGACGGCCACCAGAGGAGGCGCCGTGGGGAGGGCAGTGCCCGACGGCCCATGGTGCCATCTTGTAGGCTTTGCCCTTGACGATACAGTACACGCTGCACTGTGCTCTAGTGAGCTTCGTTGTTTGGTTCATTCCCCGATTTCTTTCGCTCCGCTCGCACGAGGCAACACTCCGCCACACACCACCCGCGCCCACAAACCTTAAAACTACCACCTGCGAAGCCTCGATCTGGAACGCCATGCACCTTTTCCGCTGGACCCGTTTCCTGTCATGGAAGCGATACCGCCCGTCTTCGCCCCGCACGCGCCGTTCGAGCCGCTGGTTGTTGCGCCATTTCACGCGCAGTGGATCGAGCCGTGCGAGCTTAGAGGCGCCAGGACTCTCTGCCGGCTCGTCGTTTGACATGCGACCCAGCTTGATCTACATCGACGAGTTCTCGACCGTCAATGACCGAGCAAGCCGCGAAGAAGAAGACCGCTTGTTCATCGAGGAGTGCCACCAGTTGGCCACGTCGTCTGGGCCTACCAGCCACACAAACGGACCGCTCTCCCCACGGCGTTCGTCTTCGTCCAACGCGTCGATCGTTCGCGTTAACTCGCTTTTCAACACGACCGGACGCTCCACCATCCGGGACCGCGCGTCTATCATCAACTTGTTCAACCAGCTGCAGTTCGAGATGCCACCACCGCCGCCGCCGCAAGACCCGGCACCCCCGGACGTTCTACGCCACGGCGCAGCCCTCGAGAATCCGACGTCGCCCGAGTCTGGTGCCAAAAAGAAGATGACTCGCTCGCAGAAGCGACTGGCCAAGCGCAAGCTCAAGCGCATGCGCTCTCGCGGTGTCTCCATGGCCAGTGCGACTAGTGAGAGCTCCCTTCCCGTTGACTCTCGTTCCGAGACAGAGTCGCTGCTAGCAAGCACGGAGCCGAGCTTTTTCCGCCAGTACATGCAGCGCGCCAAGCGCAAGTCAGTCGACGAGGAGTCCAAGCTGCGGCCACTGACAACCGCACAGTGCCGCGCGTACTTGCAAAGCGTGGCACTTGATCCCCCGACCATTGGCAGTCGAAGGGACCTCGAGTCGTCACCAGACTCGCCACCATCGGAGCCCATGGAGTTTTTGTTTTTCGGTGGCTGTACCGAGGCGAACCCGCACGGTTTGTGTGAGGTGGACGCCGAGCCACGGCGGTACCGCGCCCGTTTCGTCGCGAGCCAGCCCACGTCGAGCTCCACGACGTCCATCCCTATCAAGCCCACGCTCGTGCGCGGACTGCCGCCCGTGTTCGAACCGCGGTTTGAGAGCATGTACATCTGAGGCGGATTATTATTTGAAGTGTCGAGTGTCGCGCGTCTCGCTTCCTACCGAGGGGTAGTGGGGAGCAAAGAAAAAAAAAACATGGCGCCACGTATACCCGTGAGTTGATCTGCATGGCACTGTCATGGTGGCAGAGCGTTGTAGACAAGAATATGAAAAAACACACAAAAGAATAAAAAACTCGAAGAAATCGTTGAGAAAACAAACGAAAAAAGAGAATGCGTTCGAGTTCCCAGCGGATCTTTCTTCCCGTCCAACGCCCGGGAATGGCTTCAACTCGCACATAGACAGGGAGTGTGGCCACGCCGACTGCTCTGCTTGGGAAACAGGCACTTCGTGTGTGTCATTCATATTGGTTATTGGTTAATGTCGCACAGTGATGCCGGTGGACGACCCTAGGGTCTCATGCTCGATTTCTCGCGATTGATAGGATGTTGCGAGGTGATCGGCTGGTGGCCATCATGAACGCTTCGTCGGTTGTGCTCTCTTTATCTGACAGGCGATCTGCCGTTGGCCGACAGTGTCACGACGACACTGGTGCTGGATGTCTCGTGGACAACTCGACGATATTCCCAGATGGCAAATCCACCGTTTTCGAATGGTCTATGTTCGATAAAAACCATGTGTGTTTGGAACTGGAGAAAAGTGTAGGTTCACGAAACGTTTCAGCACCATGGGCACATTGTGTCGGTGGTGGCGTGTATTGAACCTGGCAAGTTTTCGCCACCCACGAGAAGCGGTGCACGTGGCGCGCAACGTCCACGAAGGCATGGGGTGGACAGTGGGTTCAGCGCGTGGTGTTCCTGCCGACAGGAGGAGGAGATGGTCTCACTGGCGAGGGTGGCTGACTTCGTGCGTGCGAGCAGCTACCTCCCACTCCTGGACAAGGACGGAGAAATCCAACGCATGGATCGCAAACGAAGACTTGCCGTACGCGGGTGTGGGTCGGCTTCTCCGTCGAAGAGAATCGATCTCGGCAGTGAAATCATCCCACGACCGCATCGCCCAGTGCTTCTTCTGCCAAACGTTTGCTAGTATTATAGACTGCCAATGCCACGAGGGCCACACGCATTCCGCTCTTTGCCACGCAGGAAGGGAAAGAACCACGAGAACATTCGCGGCATCGAGCTGCTGGGTGCACGAACGTCATGTATGCCAAGTGAATCGGCCCTCATTCCTGACGGGAACCGAAGATTCTAGAAGTTTTTTTCCTCCTATCATCACAAAACCGGAGTAAACTAGGTTCTTACCAGAGTAATATCCACCATGCTTTCCAACGGCCACAACTAAATTTGTAGTTTGGCCGTCGCAGTGCGGTGGAGGTTTTCTCAGTGCCAAATGGCACGACAGCGATTCCGCACCCAGCAGCTGGAGGGACCATGAGGGTTCACGCCACACGAATCTATCGATACCTACTGAAATAGACATTGATCCGCTCCTCCCAACATGCAGTCACGTGCCCGCCCCATCCTCCTTTCGTGCATGGTCAAAACATCCATAGAACTGAAATGCTGATCTTTGTATGGCGGGACAAAACGAGGAGGGGAACTTGCGTTCGCGTCCGCCGCCCCTCCTCCGACAAAGGGGGGGGGGAACCCATTCGCCACGAGGGGGGAGTACCCACACACACACCCTCATCACCAACACTCGCCAACGGCCGACGCCTCCCAACGTCCCATTCCCACAAGTGAAGCCAACGCGCCATCCGTCGGTCCAGCCTTCATTTCTCGGCCCTGGAAAAAAGCTGAAGCCGTCTCGCGCCTGAGTGTGTGCACCACGCCTGTCGCTGCCGCCGCCATTACCAACGCCTGTGGCGGGAGCGGACACTCGCGTTGTTCGTCGCGCGATCCGTGCGCGCTCCATCTCCTCCGTGGTTGTCGCCCGTCGACACTCGCGAAATCGCCGCCCTTTACTCTCCACCACCAAGTGACTCCTACTCCCCAACCCACCCACTGCACGACACCATGGCGGGCGATCGAGGCCGCAGCCGCACGCTGCCGCACGAGCCCGAGGAGCCGATCCAGCGCCGCGACCAGCGGCGGTCGGCGCGGCCGTTCCAGGCGGCGCCGCTCATCCCGGTCCAGGAAGAGACCGAGGAGGGCGAGCCCCAGAAGGAGAGCAAGACGCGCCGCTTCTTCCGCGCGATCGGCTTTGGCTGCTTCATGAGCAAGGACAAGCACGTCGACGAGACCAACGGCGCCGACGGCGTCCGCGGCGGGCGCTTCGGCCGCTTTAGCCGCCGCGGCCCGGCGCTGCGCGCGATCACGATTGAGGACGCGCGCTACGCGTTCAACCAAAACATGCTCGAGTCGGAGGACGGCTCGGTGTACTCGACGGTGTACGAGCGCCCGCAGTACCAACTCTTCCTGGGCACGGAGCACAAGACCGACTTCAAGCCGAGCTTCTCGCGCGACCCGCCCAAGCCCGGCGAGACCCAGATCATGGACTTGTCCGAGCTGCGTCCGTCGATGAACGAGCGCGAGTTGCCCGTGTTTTTCGTGCCGCCGCCGGCCGACATCGTCGCGTCGGTCACGCCGCGTCGACGGATCGCCATGACGTACGTGTCGCCGACCGGGTCCCCCAAGGGCGCGTATGCCTAACGACGCACGCCCTCCAAGCCTCCTCCTATATGTATTCGATTTTGAGAAGAGCGCTGCAGCCCGCCGCCGCCCTCCACCCCCTATAAGTATCTTTCCCGCCGAGCCACTGTCCCGTACACCCATGACATGACGGCAAGCGGGAGAAACATCACACACGACAGCATCTACGACACCAATGCGATATGAAACGAAAAGACCCGCCGCATCACCAACGACAAGACATACAAGAAAGAATCGCGTCTCAATGCAACAAAAGAAGCCACCGGAGAGCCGCGATTGTATTTTCCGGCCCCCACAACCGATACCCAACGCATGCTGCGGCACAAACACCCCCCGATGGCCGCGAGCCCGTGCGAGTCCATCCTCCCGACGATTCCCAGTGTGTAACACTGAGTTCCCCCGTGAAGCTTTTTAGCAACTGCGTATGCCGACCCAGGACGACAACCAGTACTATACGAAGCTGCCACCGAGCTCAGGGTTCCCCCATTGGAAAGGGGGCCTGTAGAAACTGAGCTCTCGGCCATCGAAAGAAAAACAAGATGCCCGCCATGAAAAAAGAGGACGACGGCCTCCGGCCGTCGTCCACCCATGATTATTATACACATAACAGAGAGACGCGGATGCGATCCGCACGGATTTGCTATCAGAACGGTCGCGGAATGATGTGGCAATGCATCTCTTTTGTGTCTTCCCCGAGCAGATCCACGTTCAAAGACAGAGAGCCTTCTGCGCGTCTGCTCCTCAAGCCCATCGCTCAAGGAACGTGGAGCGTGTGTTCCGATGCTCGGCGGCATAGAGAAAATCACTCCCACGGCCTCATCCTCCACGGCACGGCCGTCGAAGCATCTGAACAGCCATTGCCGCTGGATCGCGACTCTGGATTCCACGCTGCCCATATCTGGCAGTGTGGCTCGACAAGACCGATCGCCTGCTGGCTGGCCTCACGCGGATGGCTTGCCAGGCGCCGAGTGAGTCGAGGGATCCATCCGGTCGAGCACTCAGCTGCATCCTCTGGGGGCATGTTGCGCAGCCACCAGCCGCCGTGGCATTCTATGGTGGCACACAGTGCTGACACAGTGCTTTGCTCGGCATGTCTTCACACAGAGGGCCTCCGTCTCCCAAAAGACAGCATGTGTGTGGGTCCGCTCTCTTCCACCAGCTGGTGCCACGGTCAAGGCCTGGGGTACGAGCGGGGTACAATCGGCGTCGCCCCGGGCAATCGCGACACCTTGTTCGTTCCAACATCCCAGCTGGTCGGGTTTCTGCCTTGGGCAGTGGCACTTGCGACCACGGAAAAAATCGCTCTTGGAGTCAGTCCGCTTCAAGCTCTGTGCCGTGGGGCAAGAGAACGGCTGCTGGCCATGCCGTGATCGGTGGCCCCGTTGCTTGCCGTGCGTCGTGGCACACTGTATGTGTGCTGTACGTGGAGGGGTCGCCGAAGTTGCCACCAGTGTCACCCCCCCCTGGCGCCAGCCTTCATAATCCAACTTTCCCCACTGCGCACGCTCCCCCCACCTCTTCCGTCGGCCAGTACTTTACTCTCCATCTCCACCATGCGAGCCTTCATGCGTGCCATCGGTCTCGGCGGCCTCTTCAAGCACTCGGCGACTGCCTCGCGCCACACCGCGCGTCGCGTCAGCACGGGCCGCGCGGCCATGGGCACGCTCGTGCCCGTGGACGACGTCACCTTCATGATGTCGGAGCTCCCGGCCGGCCGTCTCTCGCGCGCGCGCAGCCGCGACTCGAGCGTCTGCGAGCGCCCGCAGTTCCTCTTCTTCTGCGGCTCGGACAACTCGGGCGTCCAGCGCCGCCCGACCTTCCAGCCCGCGGACAGCCAGGCGCGCGCGGCGCCCAAGGCCCCGGCCATCCAGGCGCCCCAGATCTCGCACCGCATCCCCGTGTTCTTCGCGCCGCAACAGGCGGTGCTCCACAACTTCGAGTGATGGCTTCCCGCGCGAAGCCCGGCCCGCGCGCGCGTGGCGTCTCTTGGTTGACGCCGCGACCCGCCGCGGCCACACTCGAAGCGGACCACGCGGTCTTGTCTCGCTCTGCAGATACGAGAGAAGGCTGCGTGGGCCAGACCACATCCCAAGGCCAACCTCCAGCACGTGTCGCCCCCCCGGAGTCGGCGAGCCACTGCCCCCCACGTCGGCCCTCCAGCCCCTCCCCGGGGCACGTCTCCCGAGCGGTGCGGTGGCCGGCGCAGGGCGCGTCCCGCCCGCCCGCGCTCCGAGAACTGCCGTGCGAAATGAGAGAGGAGTGTCTCCTCTCTTGTTTCTTGCCAATGTACGACGGTAGTGCATTGGTCTGTCGTCTCTCCAGTCCAGTCGTCTATATTTTTTTATTCGTCATCGAGCCCCCGCCATTCTCCATCGGAAGAGAATGGCTCCACGCCGTCGCCCACACCAAAAAGCTGCTTCTTCGATGACTTTTTCGTTCGCTATCGCGACGCGACGTAGCATTATAGGTAGTGTCGCTCCTCGCGAGCACCATGCTGACCAGGCCTGCAGAAGAGAATGCCGAGGCCTCGGGGGTATGAACGCACCACTATAAATACTACGTCGAAATCTCTTTCTCTCTCCATCTTCCTCTTCTCACCTAGCGTGGCCGGCCCAGTCAATCCGGTTGCACGTCGCCGGACACGAGACCAGTGGAGTGCCATGCGCGTTGCGGTACTCGAGCGCCCACAGACGCAGGCCCAGACAGACCACCGGCGGCGACGGCTCCACCAGATCCTCGAGCGCGAGTCGCTCAAGTCTCCAGACCCGACTGGAAAGCTACGGCCATCAAAGAGCCTGCCATCCTTATCTCTCCAGCAACAGCAGCCGACGCATCCGCTCGCGACCGCGTCTTGTCCGTCGCCCATACTCGCCAAGTGCACACCCAACTTGGCGCCACTCCACACGCAGCGCCAACGGCCAGTGACACGACAGCTCACAATCCGCACAGCACGGCCTCGCGACGACCTTGACCCAGCATCAGTGGAGAAGGACCTCGCTGCCTCTGACGAGACGAAGGACAGTGCTGACGATGCCCATGCCCAGATCGTACTCGAAGCCGCTCTGTATGCAGCCGACGAAGCGAGCAGGATGGATGGGGATGACACTGATCGTTGGTTCGATTGCGCTGTAGAACCATCCAAGCGGATGAGTGGGAAAAGCGGCTTGCACGCACAGTTGCCAAGCACTACAAGGCCGCACAACTCGACCAGGTGCGACCGGATGGGACTGAGATGCTAAGAAACCATGAGCGATGAGTTTGCATCTCACTCCATGGAGCCACCTCATGATATGAATTAACAGATCCACGAGAAGCAGCTACGCCGTCGTGACCGCAAGCTGGATGCACAGCAAGTCGCAGAGCAGATCGCATGGGAGCACACGCAGCTCGAATTGGCGGACCAGTCGAGGCGCCTCGCCAAGCAGACACAGCTGCTCGAGCTCCGCGAGTCGCAGCTTCACTCGCTGGAGATCGACAAGCGCCAGGCAAGCGCGGCCAAGATCGCGCGCGATTTCTTCGACCGGCTCGCGGCCATGGACGCGGCTTCAGCGATGGCACTATTCGTGGCCAAGCAGGACGAGCTCGTGGCGTGTTGCTTGGAGCTCGTGCAGGAATGTGTCGAACGCCACGAGGTGGAAGACTTCAAGGTGAGCCACGGTAGGGCCTGCTTTGAGGCATACAAATGCAGATTATGACCGTGACTGGTTCGTGCAGGGAATGCTCCGCGAGACGCTTCAAAGGGAGGAGTTGGTGCTACGCCATCGCATACGGGCCGCCCAACGAGAAGAGGATATCAAGGCCGCAAAGAAGCGAGCCGTGACGGACCTAAAGCGCAACCACTACGATGAGATCCAGCGGCATCTGGCCGCCACACGCGACGGCAAAACACAGCAGCGGCTGTTGCGAATCGACATTGACAAGCAGCAAGAGATGCTTGATCAACGGTATAAGGCCATCCAGGAAATGAAGAAGCAGCGAGATCTCGACATGGGCGCGGTGCGCAGACTCTACCGTCTTGTCTGGTCTATTAACGAGGACTGACTCGCCTGTTGTGAAGAAACTGCAACAACAAATGCGACGCCATCGGGCTGAGCAAGCTGTTGTGTCGTTACGTGTGGAGGGTATGACCAGCTCGGTAAGCTCGATCGATTGCTGATGGCGTCTCTCGTTGGATACTTGGTTAACAGAACGGTCGTTGGAATAGACACTGCGGACGCCATTCTGGAGCGACGAGTCGACTCAGGCATGCGTTGAAACCTACGAGCGACAGAGTCAGACTGCAGTCTCACCCGGACGCCCGACCATTTTTGCGAAGAAAACCTGTCAATGGTACGACTAAACGATCACTAGCGAATCAAAAGATGTGAAAAAGTCTTGAATTAGTGCGGAATCCCTTCGCCTTCAATGTGACTGGAACTGGGCGATAGAATCTCTACTGGAACAACTCGGGGGTCTGCTCTTCCACGTACAGCAGCGTCGAGTTGACCTTCTTGCTCCAACCATCCAAGCGAGAGACCAACTCAGCCAACTGTGAGTTGTCGAGCACACGAGGCTACAAGAACACGAAGAAACACAGTTGATGAAGTGACCACCGGGTGCCAATATCCCTGATGGTAGAAACGTCGGTCGTACCTGCACCCAGCTGACACGCACGATACCGTCGACCTGGTCGATCGAGCCCTTGATGAGCCCAAGCGAAAGAGCCCGCATGACAAGCCACTCGACTTGGTCCACGGGCAGCCGCGTGACCTCGGCGATCTCGGCAAACGTGATGTTGCGCTCATGAGAAGGACGCTGGAATACGAGCACCATGAGCGCCAGCAGAGCGACCTTCTCCTTGATGTATTCACGCTTGGTCGCGAGCGCCGGCTGGGAGTCGAACTCGGCCGCGTTCTTAGCAATCACGTCGTTGAACTTGTCGATGTCACCCTTGCTGAACGCGTGCAGCAAGTCGGAGAGCCACTGCTTGTTTGTTCCTTCGAGCGCACGCAGGATCGGCGTCGCGATCTATACAAGGGTCCACAGCGGTCAGTATCTAGCTCTCGGACCCCAAGATTACACGGCACCAACAACTTACCACTTCACCAAAGTTGAACACGCCGTCGCCCGTCATGGCGGCAATGCTAATGTTGATCGCCAGGTCGAAGCGTTCCTGCTGCGGCATCTCGTCGTACTGCGTGTACGCGAGGAACATGAGCGCGTTCTTGTAAAACTTGCTCGCAGGGCCCTTGGCGCCGTAGTAGTCGCACGCGACGCGGTAGTACGCCGAGTGGACGACCGGCTCGGCGCCCACGAGCGCCTCGACCACAGGCAGCTGCTCGTCGAGCTCGGCCTTGACCTCGGCGTGGAACTCGGCGCCGCGGCGCAGCTTCCACTTGGCGATCTGCATCTTGCAGAGCAGCGTGGCCTCAAACTCGGTCTTGCTGTTGAGCTGCGCGGCGATGCCCTCGAGGAACGCCTGCGCCTCGGCCGGGTCTACAAGCAAAGCCATCAGACGCCGTTCGTCCCGTCTCGCCTTTGTTTTAACCATACAACGCACCCGTGAACTGCGAGCTGATCTCTGTGCAAATGGACACCAAGCGGATCTGGTTGAGCTTGTCCTGGAACGACTTGATGAATTCGGTGTAGAGCTACGACCGCGGTTTCTTTCCAGTCAGACACGCCCGCCCCAACGAGAACCCACACCACACTGCGCGCGTACCTTGGGGAGGTTGGGCGGCGACTTGCGCGACGCCGGGTCCTTCACAAACACCTCGAGCTCGCCCGTGAGCTCATGGTACAGCCTACAAAACACACCGCGAGAGGGGTCAGTCAGTCCACGCGAGACAATCGGACAGGTCCCCAGCGCGTCGCTCGACCGTACTTGCGCGACTGGAGGTCCTTGAGGTACTGATACTTGTTCGCGAGGTCCGGGTACGCGGCCTTCTCGCGCGCGATGAAGTCGGCCATGAGGGGATCGCGGGGGTTCCTTTGGTGTTTCTTGGGGGAGCTTCTTCCTGTTTGCCCCCAAAGTTGGATCGCGCCTCGAAGCCGAGAATTCCACAAATTACTACTCTCCACCAAACTATCCCCATTCATTACAGTATACATCTCCATATCACAGAAATAGACAATACCCGCCCAGAGTGTTGGTCTGGGTGTGTGATATGGAGTGGCGCACGTGAATTCAGGCCACTGGAATTCGTTCTTTTCTGGCGGAGCGCAACTCATCGCGGGTGTGTGTGACCCGTGAGATGGCGCACTTCGCCCGGCCTCTCCCGCCGTGGGTGTCGGTCATTCCAGTTGTAAAAATCCCCCCAACGGACAGGCCCCTTCCCCTCGTGGTGCCATGGCCTCGGCGGCAGCTTCCCAGCGGCCGGCGCCGCTGTTGCGCAAGGGCACGTCGGCGCTCGGACGCGTCCCCAAGCGCGCGACCACGGGGAGCTACTGCGACCACAGCGGCTGGGGCAGCAAGCAAGGCAGCATCATCAAGAACTGGAAGCGCCGGTACTTTGTGCTCAAGGGCGTCGAGCTCATCTACTTTGCCGAGTGCTCGCCCAGCGGCAAGGGGCTCGACGAGAAAGGCCGGCTCAACGTCGCCGCAGTCGAGTTCACGCCCGACTTCCACGACGCCGTGGTCGTGGTTGGCACGCTCAAGAACCAAAAAATGGTCGTCCAGTTTGAGGGCGGCGACGTCGCGTGCAAAGAGTGGATGCAGAAAATCAAGACCGCGATCCAGAACCACGCGCTCACGAGCAGCGGGAATCCCGCGTCGGCCCAGCCCCGCCACCGCGCGCTCCCCCGGGGTGGCGGCGGGGCCGTCGTGACCATGGAAGGGTGGCTGTTCAAGGAAGGCCAAAACTTCAAGACCTGGAAAAAGCGGTACATGACGCTCGCCGGCCGCGTGCTCCAGTACGCCGAGGCCCAGGGCGAGCCGCCCAAGGGCGAGGTGCGCGTGCAGAGCGTCAACATCAACAAGTCGCGCAAGTTCGCGCTCGACATTTACTCGGACAACAACCGCATCCTGCGCATCGCCGGCGCGACGTTCGAAACCATCGAGGCCTGGGACCACGCGCTCGCCCGCACGCTGCGGCGCGCGCCGTGCTTTGGCGAGTCGTTCTCGGACCAGCCGGCGCCGTTCCTGGGCATGGACTCGCTCAACGACACGGACTGCGACGGCTGGCTCTACATGTGCGGGCACCGGTCGCTCTCGTGGAAAAAGCGGTACTTCACGCTCAAGCAGCACGTGCTCCAGTACGCCGACCACCCGGGCGAAAACTCCAAGGGCGAAGGCTCGGTCATCGACCTCAAGCTGGGCTTCAAGCACTGCCAGCTCGAGATCAAGCTGGACGACGGCAAGTGGCTCAGCGTCGCGATGGACTCGGACGACGACTTTGACAAGTGGCTGCGCGCGCTCTGCGAGTTGTTGGACCGCAGCCCGGCCCTGCTCGAGCGCGTCACAGCTCAGGCTCCCTCGAGCCGGTTTATGTTCAACATGCCCAGCACCATGAGCACGGCGATGCGGAGCTCGGACGTGCGCAGTAGCCTGGGCTCCCGTGGGTCTGATCTCAAGCCCGCTGAGTCGATCGTGCGCAAGAAAGGCTGGCTCCGGAAAGAAGGCCAGCGCATGAAGTCATGGAAACGTCGGTACTTTGTGTTGGAAGGCTCGAGGCTCCACTACTATGAGAACATTGGCATGAAGACACTCAAGGGTGGCGGCGACGTCAAGTTTGTCGAGGTCAGCGAAAAGCAGGCAAACGGACTGAGTATTCACTTCGAAAGCGGACGGGTGCTCCATGTCGCAGGTGATTCGGCGCAGGACATTCGCGCGTGGATGGAGTCGCTTCAGGGCGGCGGCAACCAGGCCACGGCGCTGTCTTCAAGCACATTTGGTGCTCCAGGCTCGAGTTCATTTAACGAAACCGGCTCGTTGCCACGGTCCAGCACGATGGACAGTAGCGGTTCGGACAGTGCGGCCGTCGCAGACGCGGTCCACGCTGCTAGCTTTGGGCAAGGATGGCTGCTCAAGCAAGGAAGCAACTTCAAGACGTGGAAGCAGCGGTACTTTGTACTCCATGAGCGTACACTGAGTTACTCTAAAGGCGTCGGTGAGCAATCGCTGGGTAGCAGTCTCGTCGAGCACGTCGCGTTCAGCGATGTGCGCCCCTTTGCGCTCGACGTCAAGCTCAGCAGCGGCCGCGTGATGACACTTGCTGCGAGCGTCGACGAGGAATTTATGGTGTGGTGCCGTGCCTTTAAAGCGTGCTTTGAGCTGCGCTTACGGGCAGGCAGTGTCTTCCCGGCGCAGGCAGCTCAGGGAGATGTGGTGCGAACTCAGAGCGACGACGACGACGACGACTACGAGGACAATAGCGATGATGACGACGAAGATATCGCCATTCTGGACGACAATGGTGAGACGGATAACGAGATGCCGAGAGGCCCGGCGCTGCTGAAAAAAATGCACAGCGAGATGGACGAGATCGAGGACGTCGATGGGCTCTCGATAACCGACGATCCGAGCGTGCGCGAGCTCACGGCGCACTTCAACACGGACATGGTCGTGTGCAGCGGCTGGCTGCGCAAGCAAGGTGGCCACATCAAGTCGTGGAAAGAGCGGTTTTTCACGCTCTACGGCACGACCATGCGGTACTTCAAGACCGAGAACGGCCCGTTCATCGGCGGTGCCACGATCGTGCACGTGCTCATTGTGCACACGCGTAAGCACAGTTTCGAGATGACGCTCGAGAGTGGCCGTAAGATGGCCGTGCTGGCCGAGTCCGAGGCCGAGGCCGAGCGCTGGATCAGCGCGTTGCGCCGTGCCATCGCCACCGCGCGAGAAGAAAAGGCGACGGCCGCTGCGGCCGACGCTGCTGTCGCTGCGCCGCCCGTGCGGCCCAAGATCACGCGCGCGATGGGCAAATCCAGTCTGCTCCAGACACGCTCGGCGTCGTCCGCATCCTCCCAGTCGGACGCTTCCGCCGAGGCGGCCGATCCAGGACCACAAGTCTACGCTGTTTAACTAATTTTTTTATCGAGGGATCCAAACTCATCCTGCGTATCATGCATGGTTCTCATTTCGATGGGACTGCTTTTGGTATTGGGAATGTAGCCATGAGCTGCGGGCCAATCGTTGCCAGCTTGCCACGGGGCCTCGGGCCAATCATCGCTCGCTGTGGTGGTGAGACCGTGATGGCTAATCGATGGCTTGACTTTGTGCCACCGTGGCGCCATGGTGGAAGCCCGTCTCGGGTGACTGACTGACTGGGACTGATAGCCCACAGCACCCAGCACCCAGTACCCAGTCGGCCGACTCGACGCCAGTCGCAATGGTCGCCACCCCCAGCGCCGCGAGCTCCATGACCGAGTCGACGCCGCTGGTCGCCAAGCGCGTCGCGCTGGACGCGGACGACGTCACCATCGAAAAGCAACTCCACGCACTCGACGACGCCGACCGCCACACGCCGGCGGGGCAGCTGCTACGCGAAGAGACCGCTCGGCTCGTGCAGCTCGCCATCCCCATCGTACGTGTCCCCCATAGCAGACCAATCCGTGGTCTTTTCTAACCCACGACCGTGCTGCCCACCCAGACGCTGATGCTGCTGCTGGAGCTGCTGCCGCTCATTTTCGTCGCCATGCTCATGGGCAACGTGGCCGGCGCCGCGGCGCCTCAAGTGCTCGCGGCCGCGAGTCTGTCCGACTTTTTCCAGAGCCAAGTCTTCGTCAACGTCACGAGCGGGCTCAGCGCCGCGGTCGCCACGCTGTGCGCCCAGTCGTTCGGCGCGTGCCAGCCACGACAGCTCTGGCTGTACGCACAAGCCGGACTCCTGGCCTCGGCCTACACGGCCGTGCCGATCCTCCTGGTCAGTGCCAACGGCGCGCGGATCCTCACGATGCTGGGCCAAGACCCACAGCTCGCGCGCATGGCCGGCGGGCTCATCCTCGTCGGTCTCGCGTCCCAGCTCTTCTACATGGGCTACGCCGTCGTGCGCAGCGCGCTACAGGCTCAGAATATCGCGGCACCGTTTGTGGCCGCGTCCGTGCTCAGCTACGCCGTGAGCCTCCCCCTCGGATACTACCTCGGGTACAAGACCTCGCTCGGATACGTCGGTGTCGCGCTCTCGATCGTGGTGTGTTCGCTCGTCAAGCTGCTCGTGGCACTGCCCGTGTTGCTGCGCAACGAATTGTTTGTGCGTGCGTGGCCCGGGTGGCAGTGGCGCGAGGCCCACGCGCTCGTGCGGCGGCTCTGGAAGCTCGGCGCTGGCAGCGTGCTGATGGCGACGTTCCAGACCGCGGGTTTCAACATCGTGGCGTTGCTTTGTGGGTACCTGCCGGACGCTGCGACCGTGATGACCGCGAGCAGCATCGCGTCGGCGCTGCTGTCGATCGCATTCATGCCGATGATGGGGTTGTGCGCGGCCGGCACGGTGCGCGTGGGCAATGCGTTGGGCGCCGGTCGGGCGCGCCGCGCGTCGTTCGCGAGCGTGGCCGTGGTCGGGGCCATGCTCGTGGTGGCGCTGGTCGGCGTGGCCATGTGCTGGTGGGTCGCCGACTCGTACGCGCGCGCGTACACGAGCGACGCCGCAACGGTCGCGACGACCGGGTCGCTCGTGCGCCACTTGCTGTGGATGCTTCCGTTGGTCGCGGGCGTGTTCGCGGCGCAGTCGATCTGCCAGGCGTGCGGCGCGCAATGGCGGTGCGCGCAGCTCAATTTCGTGTTTTTGGTGGCGCTGGGCGTGCCGTTTGGTCTGTGGTTTGCGCTGCCGCTCGCGCGTGGCGTGTTTGGGCTGTGGGACGGCCAGTTGGTCGGCGGACTGTGCTTTGTAGTGGCCGCGGGTGTGTGGCTGTATCGCGTGGATTGGGAGGCGACAGCGCAGGCGGCCCAGCACAACGCGCATCTCCACGCCGATATGGCGGGCAGCGACAAGGAGGAGCCCGAGCCGGCGCAACACCAAGTGTGAGATCGTATTGAGTGGATGTGATCCAACTGGACTTGCTGGTGTGAGATAATGAAAGTCAACTAAGATTGTTGGACGTAAGACCATCAATTCGAATCGGATTTCAGCTAAGCGGACCTCAACTTTGGCTTCGTGAACAGGGAGCGTTCAGTACTGGCTGGATGAGGCCGTCGAGGCCTCTGGCGATGGCTCGCGATCGACGTGGAGGTGCGCGTACTGTCGTGCCTCGTGAGCCATCTCGTGCCAGTCGACGCGCCCAACCCACACGGCCCCAGCGATCAAAAAGCCCACAATTCCGATGATGTTGCCGTTCCAGAGCCCAAACACACCGCCATGCAGCGGCAGCGCGAACGCCAGACCGAGTGGCACGCCCAGCGCAAACAAAAACACAAAGTTGAGCTTCGCACACAGCCACTGCGCCCCGCAGGCCTGGAACACGGACTGCAGTGCGTACAACACGCCCACGAGCGGCACGATGAGCATGAGGTACACGACGAGCTGGGCCGCGAGCGAAATGGTCGGCTCGTCCGTCGTGAACGCGGCCGCGTACGTCGAGGCCACGCACCAGCCGACCACCATGGTGAGTAGTGAGACTCCCAGAGACTCGACACCAACAGCGAGCGCCGCGACCCGGGCGCGCTTGGCCTGGCCGGCGCCCAGCGCGTTGCCCACGCGCGTGATGCCGGCGGCGCCGACGCCCATCATGGGCAAAAACGCGAGCGAGAGCAACCCGGCGGCAATGTTGTTGGCCGCCATGACCACGGCTGCGTTCGGCAGGTACCCACACAGCACGAAGATCGCGAAGAACCCAGCCGTCTGGAAAAGCGTCAGCAACACGCTGCCCCCGCCGATCGGCCAGAGCCGTCGCACGAGCGTGTGGGCCTCGCGCCACTGCCAGCCGGGCCACGCCTCGACAAACAGCTCGTGGCGAAGCAAGATCGGAACCACGGAGAGCGCACGCAGCACGTTGCTGATGACGTTGGCGAGCGCGATGCCGACGTACCCGAGCGACGTGTGGTTGCCCAGGAGGTACCCAAGCGGCAGCGCCACGGCGTAACTCAGCACGGACGCAGCGACAAACGGCACGGCGACGTTTTGGGCCTGGAGCGCACTGCGTGCGACCGTGTAGACCATGAGAAACGGCAGCGAGAAGAAGCTCACGATGATGAGCACGCCGGCGACGTGGGCGAGCCGTGGGTCTTGGCCCACCAGCGTGAGCAGCGTCGCGCTGTTGAAGCACAGGAGCGCGAGCGGCGGCAGGCAGTACAGACACGCGAGCAGCCCGGCCTGTGCGTAGACCCAGAGCTGCCGCGGCTGGCCCGCGCCGAACGACTGCGCGCACAGCGTCGCGACGGCGGCGCCCAGCCCGTTGACGAGACTGGTGGTGATCTGGCCTTGGAAAAAGTCCGAGAGGCTCGAGCCGGCGAGCACTTGCGGGGCCGCCGCGCCCGCGGCGTTGCCGATCATCATCGACACGAGGATCGGCGGGAGCGTCTCGAGCGCGAGTGCGAGCGTCTATATGAATTAAGACACAGAAGTGAGTTGGCACGGTTGGTCGCGCTCCACGTATGCGTTGGTGGTGGTGGTGACCATACGATAGGGACGGCCAATGTCGCGAGGCTCGCCGATTCTTGTCGCCACAGCGTCCGGACTGGAGTGTGGTGGTCTTCGTCGGCGGCTTCACGCTCTTGTCGGCGCAGCGCGGCGTCCAGCGCCTCCAGGTCCACGTCGTCGTCGAGTTCCACGCGCAACGGTCCGGCCTTGACCACGAGCGGCGTGTGCTCGTTCACCTTGTTGGTCACGACGTGGGCGTGGTGACCGAGTCGCGCGACATCGGCGAGCAGGTCCCGACGGACGGCCGCGTCGTGGGCCACACGGGTCGCCTCCATCTTCTTGCGCAGTGGCGGATTACAAAAGTGAGCGGAGGCCGACCGACGCGGAGCGATGGCCAAACAGGCGTGACGTGTCCGGCGTGGACAAATCTGGACGAATCCGATAATGATGGAATGGAGGATGCGTCAGACTCTCAACACCTCCCTTCCCCTCGCAAAGGATGACGGTCTCAGAAAACCAGAACGCGATCTGGGCACGAGTACAGTTATCCATTGGCTGTCAAGAGACGCGTCACACGATCGCTGATCCCTGTACTGCAGTATTCATAGTCCTCAGAGCCTGCACTGTTTACGCCCACACTTCAATATGACCTCACACTTCGTGCTGCGCCGGCTCGGGCTCCTTGTCGCTGCCCGCCATCTCGGCGTGGAGATGCCCGTTGGGCTGGGCCGCCTGCGCTGTCGACTTCCAATCCACGCGATTCAGCCGCACCCCCGCGGCCACCACAAAGCACACTCTGCCGACCAACTGGCCGTCCCACAGCCCAAAGACGCCCGCGACCAACGGAAGCATCCACAGCAAGTGGCGCACGAGCGACCCGGTCGTCGCGACCGTCGCGGCGTCGCTCGAACCTAAACCCGGATAGAAATCTGGACTGTTGACGATGATATGATCGATGGAATCGATTTCCGGTAGCAAGCAAGGAGTTTTCAGTGTCGAAGTACTCATCACAATCGTTCCATTGGGTCCATTATTGGCACTGACGTAACCTCTCATGGCCCGGTGCCAACTGCCCCTCGAGATGCAAAGCCCGGCCGCTGGATGTCACTGAAGATCGGCTCACGGGAACCAACGGAATCCTCTGGAAGTAATCTGAGCCTGACGGATCTTCAAACTGGACAAAGGTTACTCACTATTCGGATTCGAAGCTAAGAAGGATCGTGAGATACCCATACACGAGACTGTGAGGAAAGAACTGGCACGACTCGCGCTGCTCTCTCTCTCTCTCTCTCTCTCTCTCTCTCTTCCGATTGTACGTCCTAGATCGAGCTTATTTGTGTGAACGGAGACAGGATTTCGCTGCTGGCTCAAGCACGTCTCGGGCGTCTTCATTTGGATCAATCTCGCAACCGCGCAAGGCTGCGCTGCTCGCTCACCAGCCTTGGCGGCTCACGGCCGACCGCGTGCTCATGGTCACGTTTCTCTCGCTAGGATTCAACATAATGGGACTCCTGTGTGGGTTTCTTCCGAACGCGTCGATCGTGATGGTGGCGCCACTCATCAGTATCTAGATTGCTGGGACCGCGGACGCGCGCCAAGCTCAACTACGCTTGCGGTCGCCATCGGCGGCGGCGTATTACGACCATGCAACGGCCCTGGGCCCTAGATGCAACATCCACCTCCACGGCGAGAGCGAGCTGACTGGCCGAGCCGACGACCAGCGTCTGATGACGCTCGAACGCGTTGGACAGAACAGAAGCGTCCGCTTTTTTATGCAAGAGGGGACGCTGTCTCAGCGAGACATGGCTACACCCGATGAAAACGATGCCAATCTCACTTGCGGTTTGTATGGAATCCATTGTTTTCGCTTCTGGAGTCCAACTGGAACCCACTGGCTTGATGCCTCCTCCCAACACACGTTGGACACGTCGCCCCCCACACATTCTGTGCGCCCAACACGCCGTCGACTCTCTCTTTGCTCCCTTGAGGTCGACCACGGCTCCGATCGTCACATCTCCACTTACCCTCGACCGCACATACGACCACCACCGTCAACAACACCATGGCGACCATTCCGGCCCCGACGACCACGGTGCTGCCCATGTGGCGTAGCCCGACAGCGAGCAGCTGTGGCTCGCGCACGCCGTCGTATCCGTTGCGTGTCCAGGACTCGTGGGACGACGACGGTGCGGCGTACGCGCTGGGCTCGTCGGCCCACTCGCCGACCCGCATCGTCCAGTGCCTCAACTTCCTCTCCCAGGTCGACCGCGTCGACGTGCACGAGTTGAAAACCACGCGCTTCCACGATCCGATCTTCCGGATCGACGTGTACCTGAGTGAGGACGACGAAACCAGATCCAACTCGAGCGCTACCACCACCAGCATCGCTCCTCAATCGCCCACGTACCAGATCGAGCGCTCGCTCGCGGATTTCGAGCAGCTCCGTGACGGGATCGCACTGTGGACCACGCTGGACGGTACGGGGTGTACATACTGCACGCGCTTCCAGACGCGGCGTGTGTCGTGGGGGCAGAACTGGCCGCGCCACACATTGCGCCGATTGTTCGGGATCGCCAAGCCATCGATGGAGACACGCCTCCAGGGGCTACTCACCGACGTGCTTTCGCTCTCGCAGTCGCAGCTGTGCTTTAACCAGCCGTGCGCGGCGCTGCAGCAAGTACCAGCGCTTCTCACGAGCTTTCTCGTGCGCCACGAACTCTCCATG
Organism: Pythium rishiriense; assembly: GCA_023335895.1. Lineage (NCBI taxonomy): Eukaryota > Oomycota > Peronosporomycetes > Pythiales > Pythiaceae > Pythium > Pythium rishiriense. The sequence goes on along the minus strand of JAADVT010000095.1, from coordinate 26,166 downwards.
GACGAGTAAGCCCCACCGAGCAGACGGCGAACGAGAAGCTGTCGACTATGATGTAATTTATTCTTACTGTTAGTATCATCATTGGTGCCGTCGAACTTACACTTCACGCACGTCGCTGATTGAAGACGATAGTCGGTGGTCCTGCATGAATACGATCGAGCCTAATTCCGGGCTTGGGACCATCTCCGAGGACACTGCGCGTGACAGGCGGTGCTTGTCGGAATCGAACGTGTTGCTGGCCTGGTCAGCCTGCTTGGCCCAATCGAGGCGCTTGTACCACAACGCAGAGGCGACGGCCAAGCCAGCAAAGCCGATCATCTGTCCATTCCAGAGACCGCGCAGCCCGCCGTGGAACGTGAACGCGCAAACGTAGCCGGCCACGATGCTCGTGATGAGCAAGAAACAGCAGTTGAACGCCGCACAGACCCACTGCGCGTTGCAGGCCTGGAACACGCCCTGCGCCGAGCCAGCAGCAGCCACTAGCGGGATCAGGGGCAGCATGTAGTACGAGAGGCTCGTGGCAAGGTCGATGGTCTCCTGGTCGCTCGTATACGCTGTCGCGTACGCGCGTGCAAGCGGCGCAAAGACCGCGATCCCCACGACGGCAACTACAGCCATGGCGCCAAACATCACGTTCGCAGCGAGCGATGCGCGGTCGGGGAGGTTCGCACCAAGCGCCGTGCCGATCCGCACGGTACCGGCGCTACCGACCCCCATCATCGGAATAAACGAGAACGAGATGAACGTGCTACCGATGCCGCTCGCGGCGATTTGAAGCGCGGCGTTGGGCAGGAGGCCGCACAGGATTGTGACCGTCATGAAACCAGCGGACTGGAATGTCGTCATCAGCACGCTGCCGAGCGCGACGCGCCACGAAGCGCACACAAGCCGATGGGCTTGGCGCCACTGCCAGCCGGGCCACGCCGCCCGGAAGCTCTCGTTCTTGAGCACGATTGGGACGGCGATGAAAGCCTTGATCATGCTGATGAAGACGGCCGAGAGTGCAACGCCCACGTACCCGAGCGGCGAGTAATTTCCCAGCACGTAACCGAGCGGTAACCCCACGAGAGCGGCAGCAAGTGAGGCAGCGACAAACGGTGCAGCGATATCTTGGGCTTGCAGCGCGCTCCGCGCGATCGTAAATCCCATCGTGAACGGCAGAGATGCCAGACCGATGAGGATGATGGTCTCGGCGATCCGTGCGAGCTGTGCATCCTGGCCAAGTAGCTCAAGGATCCATGCGCCGTTGCAAGAGAGCACTGCAATGGGCACGGTCCAGTAGATGCTCGCGAGTAGTCCTGCCTGCGCGTGTAGCCAAAATTGTTCGTGGTGGTCGGCGCCAAACGCACGCGAGCACAGTGTCGTGACCGCCGCACCGACGCCGAACGTGATGTTGACAGGGATGAGGCTCTGGAAAAAGTCCGAGAGACTGCCGGCAGCGATGACTTGTTCAGCGTCTTCACCACTAGCCTGGCCAACCATCATGGATGTCAACGTGGACGGCGCCAATTCGAGCACCATGGCGAAAGTCTATTCGAGAGAACCATGCACGACGTCATCAGAACAAACGTAGGGGTCACACAAGAGTCCTTTGCCTGTTCCTAACTCACGATGGCCGCTGCGAGCCGCGCGAGCCGCGAGGCCTCATCGCGCACCACCTGGCGCGTCCCCATGGCTGCAGGAAGACGTCGTTGAAGGCGCCTCTCGATGCGTGAATCGGACGTTCCGCTTTTAGACAGGACGACATGCACCATCATTCTGAGGTTCAGTGTAGCCATGTCATAAAGTCAGTGGTTCGCGGGATCAGTCTTCTCGCCTTCCCCACGACGAAACCTCGGCGTGGTGATGAGTCAGACGGAAGGAGATTCCCCACGTTCCTGAATGAATGTGGGCAGGATGTGGAAGCTCTTGTGGCCAGCGCCTAGCGGCGCAAAGGAGGAGCACGCTCATTCCTCGGTTCCTTCTCCCAGACGTGGCTTCGATCTTTGTTTACCCGTCTGCCCCCACCGTCGGCGAGAGATCCATGGGCGGGGAGGAGACCACGCCGCTGCTCACGCCGCTGCTCGGCAATGACGACGCGGCACATGCCGACGCAATAGACACACGCTCGTCGCCGTCGCGGGTGCGTGCATACTGGAGCAAGGCCCAACACACAGTGGTTCCTTTGGTACGTGCATCCATTTTTATTTTATTTCTCACTCTTCGTCATGGGATGGGACTGATCTCCTCCGTTCGGGGCTGTAGGTGCTCGACATCGTACCCGACACTGCGCTGGGTCTACTCGTGCAATACTCACGCGACGACCCGGGTGCGCGCATCCTTACGGCGTTCACATTCGCCAGCATCGTGCAGTCCCAAGTCGTCGCGACGCTCCAGCTCGCGCTGCGTGACTCGCTCGACGCGCGGCGCGCGCAGCTCAAAGACCCCCTCAAGCGACGCGAACTGTGGGTGCTCGCGCAGGCAGCATGGGTCGTATACATGGCATACTTACCACTCGCCGGACTCGCGTGCGGGTACACGGCGTGGCGCTCGCGCGAAGCGATCTTTGGTCAGAACGCCGACGTTGCCGATGTGGTCGCGAGTCTTTTGGTCATTAACTTGATTTCGCTGCCGTTCTCGCTCGGCAGCGCCCTGCTTCGCTCCGAGCTCGACGCCCAGAAAGTGCTGAAGCCGTTCGTCGTGGCGTTCGTCGTGTCGTGGACCGTCGGGCTCAGTTTTGCCTATCTGCTGGGCTACTGGACGCCACTGGGCTTTGTAGGCATCGCCTCTACCGACATCATTACGTACGGCATCCAGTTCCGCATGCTCGCGCCCGAGACCCGACTACTGACCGAGTGGCCAGGCTGGCACTTCCGCGAAGCGCTCGCGCTCGTGCCGCGGGTATCGTGCCACCCAGCGATGGTTGCGACGTTGCTTGTGAACTTGTCGGTGATGCTGTTCGGCTTCACATCATTACTCGCGAGCCTCATCAAGGTCGACGTGTGGGTCCAGGAGGCGCAGGCCAATGTATTCCCATCGCTGCTCATGCTCTCGTTCATGCCGCTGCTGAGCATTCTGCTGTTCAGTTCCACGAAGATCAAACTCGCCCTTGCGATTGCGTACGGCCACGCGGATGCCAAGCCGACGGTACAGCCGCTCCGACTCGCGATCGCCATGGTTCTCCTCACGGCCTTTGCGACAGCGAGTTGGCTCATCGGGGCGTTGTCGTTCCACGCAGCGTCGCTGCCCCCTTCTCTCGTGGAGTTTCTCAAGGCCACACTGAGCGTGCTTGTGCCCGCGTTCCCGCCCGTCGGGTTCGTGCTGGCGATCCGCCCGGTGCTGCGCACGTGCATCAGTCTCTGGCGTGAAGCAGGCGCAGTGTTTGTCGTGACCATGGCTGGCGGTGCGCTCCTGGGCGATCTGTTTGCCGAGGACCTCGACGGCGGTATCCAGGGGCTCTGGTACGGCCAGTTCCTCTCGGTCGTCGCGTTCGTGGCGGTCGCTGCGCTCTCGGTGCGCCGCTGGACGGTGAAGCTAGCGACCCCCGCACCGCCAACGCTGGTGCCGCTTCGAGATCCCGAGCCGACGCAGAGCGCGCGCACGCTAGCGTTGGCGGCGTGATAGAGAGGTTCGGTGTTTTTCGAGAAAGCTCTTGGGGAAACCAGAGGAATGGCTAACCCGCAATCATTCCTGATCCCGAATCGAGGTTTTTTGTCGTGGCTCTGATGGTTGCGGGTCCAGAGAGTGGGATGACGGCGGCAAGAGTGGGACTCTCCGACTCGCGCAATATCAGTAGGTTCCCATCGCGAGACACCTTACTGATGATGACGATCTGTGATGAGGGTGAGCTTTTTGGCCGAGGAAATGGAAGCTTTCTCCTCCTCCTCCCCTTTCCGACGTGCGTGGTCGCGGAAGGGAAAAGGAAAGGATTCGCAAGATCTCGATACGTGGGTGTCCAGTCTCACCGCAACAAATGGTATAGTATAGGAGAGTGCGATCGTCCTGTTGGTCGATGGATGCGAGGCGTGTTGAAGCCACGACGATGGCCCCAAGGTGCGTGTTCATGCGCCACACTACTCCTGACATCCCCCATGTCGGGTACTTGGTGACAAGTCGCTTTGGTGGCTGCTCTTCAAACTGGATGCGGCCAGTTGGGAAGGAAAAAACTATCGTGGCCGACAACGTTTAAATGAAACGCGCGAAGAACACTCGACGCGACTGAAACTCCCGGGTGATGCGTGTCTCGTGTTTTGTGGCCGCCACGCGAACGTACTGATCTGGTTGGAGCCATCAGCCAAGGTCTCACCTCCTGTACTGTACAGGTTCAATGCACGGTCTCACATACTACGAACGTGGACATCAGCGCCCGCTGAGGTACTGATTCAACGTTCAATGACGCGTTGCGGCACTCGCGGGTTCTCATCTCTCGATGTGTGAGTGCCCTCGGAATGGCCGGTCGGGTCTGCTCCCCTTGCAGCTGCGCCTCGCTTCTCTCTCCATCTCATAACCTGTCAAGTCTGCCCATTGGCGAAGTGGATTCGGCGCGCGCTCGACTGGCTGGCGTCAGTGCATCACCCAGGCCCAGCGCGCTGCGATTCGTCCAGCGCCACCTCCGACACAGGTGTCACCACAAGGATCGCGTCTTCTTTGTTTTGTTGCGACTCGATCGGTCATCTCAACCCTGGACCAGTCCGCAACCGGCGCCGCGCCACATCCGATCGACTCGCCAGGTCTCCGCTACGCATAGCACAACCATGGAGCTCCCGCGACTCGCCCACGACGCCGTGCTCCAGAACCTCGATGAGCCACGCGAAGAGCAACTGTACCACGACGTCGCGGAGCTCGGCCACCACGCACGGATCGTCGACGATGGCGCCGCCGCCGAGGTCGCCGTCAAGATCGCGCCGGCGGCGTCCGGCGAGAAGACGCCGCTGCTCATGGCCGGCAAGCACCTCGTGGCCGTGGACAGCGACGTGGACCTCAAGGCGCTGGCGCTGCGCCTGAACGAGGAAGAGCGCGCGGCCGTGCTGGCCGACGCGCGCGCCGAGCCCATGGACATTGTCAAGCAAGAGTCCAAGGTGCTCGTCACGCTCGCGATCCCGATGATGATGGCGGCCGTGCTCGAGTTCCTGCCCGACACGGTGCTCACGATGATGATCGGCCGCGTGAGCGGCGAGTACTCGACCCAGGTCCTCGCGGCCTTTTCGTTGAGCGGGCTCTTCCAGATGCTGCTGGTCGCCGGGCTGCTCAGCGGCCTCGGCTCGGCGATCGACACGATGTGCTCGCAGGCCTTTGGCGGCAAGCGCCACGTCGAGCTCTGGATGTTCACGCAGGCCGGGCTCATCATGTACCTGTTTTGCATGCCGTTCGTGGTGGCCATGCTGCTCAATGGCGCTACGATTCTCAAGGCGCTGGGTCAGGACCCGGCCATCGCCGACGTCGCGGCGCGGCTGCTGCTCATCAACCTGTTGTCGCTGCCCTTCTCGCTGCTCTTTGCAGTGCTGAGGAGCGCTCTCCAGGCGCAGAACATCGTCACGCCGTTTGTCAAGACCTCGGTCATCTCGTGGATCGTGAGCCTGCCCATCGCGTACATGCTCGGCTACTGGACCCCGCTCGGGTACATGGGCATCGCGCTCTCGCAGGTCGTCAACAACGCCGTCAAGGCGCTCGCACTGCTGCCGGTGCTGCTCAAGAACGACGTGTTTGTCGACGCCTGGCCCGGTTGGCAGTTCCGCGAGGCGCTCAAGCTCGTGCCCAGCATCTCTCGGCTCGGTGTCTCGAGCGTGCTCATGGTGACGTTCCAGATGGCCGGCTTCAGCGTCATCTCGCTGCTTGCGGGCCTTCTTCCCAATGCCGACATCATGATCGCGGCCAACAGCATTTTCACGAGCGTGCTGGTGCTGTCGTTCCTGCCACTTCTGGGCATTTGCATCGCCGGCGCGATCCGGACGGGCAATGCCCTGGGCGCTGGCCAGGCCAAGCGTGCGCGGCTCATCGTGCGCGTCGTGGTTCTGAGTTCGCTCACAGTCTCGACTGCGGGCATGGTGCTCTCGCTGAGCGTCGCAGGCCCGTTCGCCCACAGCTTCACGACCAACGCCGAGGCCGTCAAGGTTGCGATGAACCTCATCCACAACCTCATGCCGTTCATTCCGCTGCTCGGCGTTGTGTTCGGTATCCAGTCGGTTTTCCGTGCATGCGGCAAGCAGTGGCTCTGCGCCAAGTTCAACTTTTGCTTCATGTTTGTGATCGGCATTCCGATGGGTATTTTCATGGCCATCAAGCTCAACATTGGCATCCTCGGGCTCTGGTACGGCCACTTTGTGGGCATGGCGCTGTTCATTGCGAGCGGACTCGTGTGGCTCTACCGCCTCGACTGGGAGCAGATGGCCCACGAGGCGCGTCGCAACACGCACCTCCACGTCGAGACTCCGCAAGACGAACCGGCTGCCGCACCGGCGACCGCGGCCGCGTTCTAAGACAATGCGTCGTTTTCCTCGTCGTGTTTTGTATTCTCAAGCACCCCAAGCAAGAACAAAAAAACCAGTGCGAGGCGGGGACCGAACGCCTCGCCATGTAAAACCCCCCATGTCGATTGGAACCATGTACGCGCTCGGCGTAAGGTGATGTCAATCTATGTATTCGGGATGTTGTGATAGATAACCAAAATGCAACTCAGATATGAGATGGAAGATGTTTGTCCCTGGAACACGCAAACGACACAGAGGGTGGGTCGAGGCTCCACGTATAATAGCGCGAGAGCAGATCTCTTAGCACAGGCACGAAGAGCTCTCGGGTGACATTTCGCTCGGCTCGCGCGTACGCTTCTGGGCGTCGACGGCCATCTCGGCCCAGTTGGCGTGGAGCAGCCAATACACGCAGTACGAGCCGCTGCACACAAACCCGGCGCAAAGCCCGAGCCAGAGCCCGAGCAGACCCATGCCGAACTGGTACGCGAGCGTGAGCCCGATGGGCAGCGCCATGACAAGGTACGACACAAAGTTGATGCGTGCGCCGAGCGCCTGCATGCCGCTGCCACGCAAGATGCCCTGGCCGGCGACGGTCACGCCGGCAAACACTTGGAACGGACACGTCATGAGCATGAGCTGCGACGAGAGCGACACGACGTCCGGGTCGCTCGTGTACGCGTACGGGTACGTGTTGCGCAGCACGAGCATGACGAACGACGTGAGCAGCGCGAACACGACGCTCGCACCGACCGAGAGGTAGGCCGCGAGCTTGGCGCGCTGGGGGTCGTTGGCACCGAGCGCGTTGCCGACACGCACCGAGCCGGCGACGGCAATGGTACCGTAGAGCAGTCCGCACAGGTAACGGAAGCTCGAGTAGGTCGAGTCGGCGCTGATGGCCACGTCGGCGAGCGGCAGCATGCCGGCGAACAGCGCGACCGCCGAAAAGGCCCAAAACTCGAACATCGACATGCCCAGCCCGGAGAGCCCGAGCCGCACAAACTCGGGCACGATCTTGAGTGCGTCGCCCAGGCGCCAGCCCGGCCACTCGCGCTGGTACAGGTGGCTCTTGAAGAAATAGCCGCACAGCGTCGCCGTGTAGCACACGACGAGCGCCGAGCTCGCGATCGAGGAGCCGACGTACCCGACCGACGTGTGGAACATGAGCACGTAGATGACGACGTCGTGGACGACGTTGCCCACAATGCCGGCGTAGACCATGGGCTTGATGATGTTTTGGCCTTGGAGGATCTTGCAGAGCAGCGAGTTGACCATGTGGAACGGCAGCGCCGGCAGTGCGTAAAGCACGAGGTTCCGCGCGAGCACGGCGATGTCTTCTCGCTGGCCGAGCAGCACGAGAATGTCGACGCAAAAGTAGCACACCATGGTCACGGGCACAAAGCACACGGCGAAGAGCAGAATCCCCGTCTGGAAGAAAATCCCCATCTCGTGGAGCTTGCCGGCGCCGTAGGCTTGCGCGCACAGCGTGTCCATGGCCGCGCCGATCGCGATGTTGACGGTGTAGCCCGTGAGCATCATGAAAATGCCCGAGAGCGAACGCGCCGCGATGTACTCGCTGCTATACTTGGTGCTCAGATGGCCCGTGAGCACGCCGCTCACAAAGCCCGGCAAAAAGTCAATGATGTTGCTGAGCAGCTACAGACGACCGCACGCGACGCCACACACAGAGGTCAGTCCGTCTAGATATCATAGCAGGCCAAGGAGTGTACACACACAGACACCCACCATTTGTACGGCAAGTGACGAGAGGAACGCGCTCTCGCTCTCGACGAGCGGCCGCGGGAAGCCCCAGAGCTTGTCGGCGTGGACACGCGCGCCGTGGATGTCGGCGATCCGCACCGGATCCGACTTGGCGAACAGCGCCGTGCGCTCGCCGACCAAAGCCGGCGGCTTGCCCTTGAAGAACGGCGTGGCCACGGGCTTCCGTGGGCGCTGCCGCTCGCTTTCGAGCGGCTCCATGCCGGCCCGAGCGACCGGGTTCACGGCGGTCTGGTGGCGGCGCAAGAGCGCGTCCATCATCGCGATGGACCGCGCGGTTTGGGTCTCGAGCACTTCGACGGAAGCGCGCATCTCTCTCTGTCTTGGGTGGGGCCGTGGGATGTGTTGCCGTTGAAGCTCGCAGGGATCTGGTGTCCGACGCCGAATGCAGCGACAGCAAGAGCTGTTTGTCTCTGGCACACTGGCTTGGAATCTCCCGACGAAGTGCCGCTTCGTCCACAGGCAGACGAATCGAATCTACGAGCGGCGGCCACTCAATCCCGCGCCGCTTCACACGATGGCCCTCGCCAGCCGACGGCGCCGGCTTTGGTGGTTTCTTCTTCACATTCCGTGGGCTTCCGCGGCAGGCCGCATCCTCCTTCCGGCGCCCGGTCTCTCTCGGCTTCTGCGGAATCGTGAGCTGCGTACTGTACGTATCCTGGCTGGGAAAAAAGATCCCGACAGGGGGGCTTGCGTCATGCGACCTTTCAAGATCGACCAACCCGCACACGGCATTGAAGATGACACGCTGCAGCCCATGACGTCATGCGCGTCGGTCACGTGGCCTCGCGGCGAAACGACGCGGTATTATCCGACGGCGGTGTGGTGCCACACGCAAACCAAAAGAAAAAAAAAACTATCCAACAAAAGACAACACCAACATGCTATTTTTTCCAAAAGCTGGAGACTGGTGGCGCGGCACGACTTAGTGCTCACGTCAGCGCGCTGGCTGTTTGGGACTCTTCCTCGGGTTCTTCTTGGTCGACGTGGATGTGGGTGTTGCGGTACGCCTCCAACGCGACCGCGCTCCAGTCGAGGCGCCACACAACCAGCGTCGAGGCCGCACTGCAGCCAAACATACCCAGCATTTGTCCGTACCAGAGACCTTGCACGCCAAGCTCACACGTGATCGCGAGGAAGAGCCCCGCGGGCACACCAATCACGAACAGGAACACAAAGCTGAGCACCGCGATGAGCCACTGACGTCCACACGCACGAAGCACGCCCTGCACGCCCAGCATCCACCCGAGGAGTGGAATAGACGGGAGGATCCGGTAGAACAGCGACGTCGCCGCCGCAGCCGTAGCTTTATCCTGCGTGTAGCCTTGTGAGAACGAGTGGGCGAAGCAGGCGCTGACGAGCGCCGCCACGGCGGCCACGGAAACGGTCGTGGCCGCGCCGATCCCGCCGGCGATCGCCGCACGACGCGCCTTGCCCGCGCCCAGCGCAGTGCCGACGCGGATGCATCCACTCGCGAAGGCACCGATCATGGGTACAATGGCCAGGGAGAACAGCCCGCTGGCGATGTTGTTGGCGGCCATGGACTCGGCGACATTCGGCAAGTAGCCGCACAGCACGCCGACGATATTGAGCCCGAGCGCCTGGAACGTCACCATCAGCATGCTGGACACGCCCAGCGGTACGAGCCGCCACATCAACGCGTGGGCCTCGCGCCACTGAAAGCCCGGCCACGCGTCCCGTGAAAACGCCGGACTCTGGAACAAAAGTGGCACAACCATCCCGAGCTTGAGCGCTTCGGAAATGGCCATGCCGAGCAACACGCCGATGAATCCGAGACGCGTATGGTAGCCGAGCAAGTACGCGATCGGTAGCGCGAGCATGTTGGCGGCGATCGGGATCACGACGAACGGCGTCGCGACGTGTTGGGACATTAGCACACTCCGGGCGACGATAGAGAGGTTTGCGAACGGTAGCGAGAGTGTGTTGACGACCGTGAACACACCGGCGAGCTGCGCGATGCCCGGATCTTGTCCCAGGAGCTCAAAGAGCGTTGCACCATTGAGGCTGAGCAGTGCGATGACCGGTGTCACGTACGCGATCGCGACCAGTCCGGCTTGTGCGTACAGGCATAGCTGCGTGTACTGCGTTGCACCGAATGACTGCGCGCAGACCGTCTCGAGCGCCGAGCCGAGTCCACCCGATGTGTTGTACACCAACTGAGCCTGGAAAAAGTCGGAAAGCGCACTTGCAGCGATGATCGAGGCCGCCTGGCTACCGCCGACGTTGCCAATTAAGAAAGAGAAGAGCACTTGCGGGAGCACGTCCACAGCTTGGGCGCCAGCCTGGTTGATACAGTATCAGAGACCGTCCGTCATTATCATCACCAAACCCTCGTTGACATACCAAACAACCGAAGTGAACGTACGAAGGGGATTGCGAGCCGGAACACATCTCTCGCTTCTTGGCGTGCGATTTCGCTAGTCGAAGCGTATTGGTCCGCGCGTGCATCGTCTTGGCTTTGTTGTTCAAGCGCGCGGCGCAGCGCAGCCAGATCGACATCGCCATTTTGGATGCCGACAACGTCGTGGTGGCCGGCCTTGAGCACGAGCGGCGTTGCCTCGTTCGGTGTCAGTCGCTTGGCAGTTCCTTGGGCCGTGTTGGCAATACTGGCTCCGTGACCGAGCCGCTCGACGTCGTGGACGAGCCGCTCGTGCTGGGCCTCCTCGAGCTCATGGACGATCTGGTCTTCGGCGACTTGGAGCAGCTCGCTTTCGGCAGTCATGGTGGCGGCACGGGAAAGTTTGGACGCGGCCGAGAGAGGAGCTTGAGCGCGGCGATGTAAGTATCGATATGGCGGACGATGGATCTGCTTGATGGCGGGCTCGAAGGCAGGGCCTCCTGTACAGTGGCAAAAGTCATCATGCCGTCGTTGGGATTGTCCATCATCCGTCAACTTGAGCAAGGCTTAACTAATTATATTGAAGTTGGAGATATGTCACCTGAACCATGTCTAAAATATAATTCATTAGGTTGATTGGTACGGACCCCTGGGTACCATCATTCTGAAACTGACCCGCATACATTCCACGTCGTACCAGTGGCTTCACATTGCGCGAGATGGGCACCCCATGACTGATTCAGACACTTGGGATTGACACTTTCTGATTGACACACACACACACACGAGGGAATGATGGCTCGATGGGCTTGGCTTCAGAGAGCCTGACTCTCTGACGCCACGATCCAGATCACGAAATGCCGAGGTGAGCATCGTGTCTCTGCTTGGCCTCCGCTCTTGTCACCCGCATTCAAAACTTCAGGCGTTGGACGACCGCTGGCTCTAGTTGAAAGTGGGCTCAGATGCGGATGCAGCTACACATCACTGTAGCTGATTGAGTAAGGTTTGTTCGATGGGCAAGCTAGTGATACCACGATCCAACTCCTCGGAATTCATAAAATACTTCCGAATGCTGAGATATGTTGGTTGGCGCAAACATATTCACCGAAAATCGCTTTCTTAAACTTTGGAAGAGCGCTGGCTTTGGTACGCTAGCGCAATCTCCTCGTACACGACCTGGTAGTGGGCTCGATTCCGGATGGTTGTGTGGTCTCCCGGAACTATATCGACGTAGTTAGTCACTTGCAGCTCGTTCGATGTATGCCGTTTCGTCTTTGGGCCGACGAGTTGTTGCAGTGAGTAGCAAGCGCCCTCCAGGTAATACGTGTCTTCCGAGCCACAGATTACGTGGATTTTGTTCTTGAGCCGTTCCATCAGTGCCTCGCCGCCGGATTTGAGCGTTTTGACAATGTCGAAGCGAGACCAATACTCGACAACGTCATCGTTTATGACACCAGTGACTTTGTCGAATAGTGGTACGGGAAGGCCGGTCTTGTTGTCGAGCGGGCCAAACACTGCACACTGTTACACACGAAAGCGCAACAAAAGGTCATTCAGTCACCCACTCAACTTCATGAAGCAAAAAATCCAGCGAGCGGATAATGGTACTTACAAAAGCATCCCATTGCCCGCCGTTTCCGTTCGCAAACACGCGCTCCACGAGGTTCTCGTTCCGAATCGTGCACGTCACGTCACCTTCCGATCGGCTCGTTGGATACGGCCGGCCATAAGGATCCCAGTACATGTTCTTGGCTTCATAGATGTTGACGATCTGGAAGTTGCTGAAGTCGACAGGATCAGGGGCCGAGCTCCAGGTCCCACCAAAGAATTCGGGGTTCTGGATCTGGAGCCATAACGTGGCCCAGCCACCACTCGAATGACCATGCAGAAAGCGACCTGTACTAGACTTGACCATCGCAAACTGGGACTCCAAGTAGGGAATAAACTCGGATATAAGTGCTGTACCCCATGGCCCGCTGGCCTCACTGTCGGCAAACGACGTGTGGCCGTACTTGAAGCGTGAGCCCAGCGTGACTCGGATCATCGGTAGCGGCCACTCGCCAGCCTTCCAGCTGTCACCCATTTCTGATGCCAGAAATCCGCGTGCGCGGTCGGCGTAGCTCTCTGTGCCCGTGAAGCCTTCGATGTAGTAAACAGTCGGAAACGTGGCGTCGGCGGTGCGCGAGGCGTAGTCCTTGGGGAGCACGACGGATGCGTACATGAATACGTCTTTCTTGTGGTACTCGCTCAGCAACTCGCTCTTCATTGCAACGTGATGGATCCACTCGGAATCCGTTAGGTCCATTGACTCCGTGATCTCCTGTAGTCGCATCAACAGCCGCATGAGGTACACGGACAATGCAAGCCCTTTCAGAGTCAGTGCACTGACCTGGTCGGCGACGATATCCACGACGTGGGCCGCGTCTTTTGGGTCGTACTTTGCTGCCACGGGTTTGCTATAGTGGTTCCCCACACAGGTATTCGCGTCCGGATCGTCCAGGTCTATGAGGAGTCAAAGAACGGAGTCAGCTCACGGGCATCCTCCTTCACCGCACTGCCACCGAGCCAACCAGGCCAACTCACTTTGGCTGAACAGAGCCTGCACGTAGAGTCCGTTGCCGAACAGCGAGAGGTCGTTGGGCACGAACGCAAGCGCCTCGGGCGTCGAGAAGGCCGTGCTATCAAACTCGACAACGTCGCCCGGCTGCAAGTCGCTCACGTCCTGCGCGAACATGGGCTTGAGCGTGTCGAGGTCGAACGCCTCGAAGCGCGGCTCCGGCTCGGCCTCGGGCGCAAAGAACAGCACGGCGCGGCCCCTAGCGATCGGCGTGGCGCCGGCGAACGTGACGCGGAACACGACGCTCGCTGTGGACGCGCCCTCGGCGTACGAAAAGTAGGTCTTGGCGCGCGTGCCGTGGCGCGAGAACGCCGGGAACGCCCTCTCCAGCACGCGGTTCATCGTGGGCCGTGGGGTGGTGGTGAGCTGGCAGAGCGGATGTACGAATGGCGTCCACGGACAACCCTCCCTCCCGAGGACGACCCACCCGCCGTGTTGTTCTTGTGGGCTGGTGACGTACGTCCGCAAGAACCAGACCTCCCATACTTTATTCCTCCGAGTGGTCACAGCATCCAATTCCACAGGTTTCAGAACCGCGCGGACCTCAACAATCATATAATAGAGGTAATAGGATAGAATAGTGAAGGGTTGACAGTACTCCCCCATGGCGGGAAGAAGGCGTGGAAAAAACAAGGTGATCAAATCGGACGACGACGCCATGTTGCCGGGCGATGCGCGGACGCGTCGCGGCGTCGCGTGGGCGGCGCGGGCGCGGCGCGCACTCCGCCAAATCGGCTTCTTCGTGGCGACCACGGCGACCGCGTGCTGGCGCCGTGGGCCGCGTGGCTGCTGGGCGAGCGCCGTGCGCCTCGCCGGCCTGCCCGTCCAGTGGGCGCCGATCGCGAGCTCGCGGCGCCGGCTCAGCTCGTCCATGGACTTTCTCGAGCAGTTCCGCCAGGGGCCCGAGACCCAGAGCGAGTGGAACTTGCTGCTCTGGCGCGTGTCGTTCCCCATGGTCGCGCTCGTGGTGTTCACCGTGCTGGCCGTGCTGGGCAAGTTTGGCCACCGGATCTACTCGTTTCTCGTGTGCCCCGTGTGGTACTTTAGCCAGTTTGTGCTCGTGGCGCACCCGTTTCTGCTCGTGTTCAAGTTCCACGAGAGCGACGCGAGCATCCGCCGCCGCAGCTGGCAAGTGCTCGCGGTCGTGAGCGTCGCGATCGCGGCGGCCGAGTGGTTCTTGTCGTCGCCGCCCGACGCGGCCGCGCGCGTTGGCAGCATCGCGGCCATGCCGGCGGCGCTGCGCGCGCGGTTCCTGCGCCACTCGTGGATCGTCGCCAACACGGTGTTTGGCGCCATCGCGCTGGTCGCGATCCCGCGGTACTTCTACTTGCAGCGCCGCGTGGTCGCGCGCGACTCGTACGAGACGCTGACGGCGTCGCCGTCGGCGACCACGCTGTTCGTGCCGACGCTCTCGCCCGTGTTGACGCCACGCGCCACACCCCAGGCCGATCTCTTCCGAGACGACGCGCTGCTCTCACCGCGCGGATCGGACACGTCAAGCCCCGTGACCACGCTGCCGTCGACGACGCCACCGACGTCGTCGCGTAGAGGAGGTTCGACGGCGCGAGCCTATGCGGCCATCGTGGTCTCGTCATCGTCATCACTATCGCCGTCAGCCGATCTTAAGCGGCGATCCCGCGCCGTGTTCCTTCTCGCCGGTGGCTGCGCGGTGCTGATCTGGATCGCCATGTTTTCATCCTACAACTCACTCAAGACCGTCGACATTATCTCCAAGTACTGGTTTACGATCTACATGTTCTCGCCCGTGGTGTGCGCATTGCTGATCTACGTGCTGCGAAGTCAATCGGTTTCGGCACAAGCATCGTCGAACGCATCCTCGTCATTCGACTTTGTCGCGATCTACTCAGTCTTGATCGTCCATCTCCCCGTGTTTCTTGGGCACCTTTGCTTTCGGTTGTTCACAATCGTCGAACTTGCGGATCCAGCCCATCCAGCCCACGCTGAAGCTCGAGGGATCGAATTCGCTTCCGCGGGGAGCGGATCGGACGTGAATTTCAGCGCATCCACGTCTTGGATGAAACTCGGGATCTCGATCGTGTATCTGTTCGTCATGCAGACGTACTTCTACGCGATGACCCAGGTTGTGAACGCTATGGCTGAGCCGTTTGCTCATCCATCACTGTTGTATCTCGGTCAACTATACTACTACCTCTTTTGGTACGTTCTGGTTGGCTCAGACACGCCGATTGATGCTCTATACTGGGGAATGCTTCTCGTGAACAATATTCATATCGCGTTCTTGAACACGGGAATTTACGCTGACGTCAAGCAGACGTCAACCTCGTGTTTCTCGGCTCCGTTGTTCTCGACTAACCTCAGCATGTTCAAGGGTTCATCCATGGCCATGTGCTTTCGAGCGACTACCCTCACGATGGCGAACGTCACTGCGACAAGCGTTGCGGTTTGTCGATCATCCTCAAGTATACCGAGCGCTGAAAATGATACTGCCCAAACATCCGACCACACGGATCTTTGTGTTTCAGGTAGTGACCTTGAAGAGACGGAGATGGAAGACCCCGGTGCCACTGTCAGACGAGCAAGCCGCCGTCATACCAATGCCGTTGCCAGAACAAACCCAGAAAGTAGCGAGTGTGACGGCTCGATACCAGACGAACCGGCCGAAAAGGCAAACCGGAAGAGCCCTGGGAAGCGACGAAGCTCCTGGACATCACTACTGAGCATGCCGACAAGATCATTCCTTGCGTTCGGCGGGAGTCCATCAGTGAATTCGACGGGCACTGCAATTCCGTCCTCATCAGCCACGATTTACTTCAAACCGTGCTCTTGCTCGCATTCGCGCGAGCGTTCGGGTGGAACTGAAGCATTATCAGCGCGTTGTTCGTGCTCTCAGCCATCATTCATTGGGCATACGCCGTCGTGTGCAGAATCCGCGTCACGGAGCGTGCCGACACCACCTGTCTACAAGCCAATATCCACTAGCGTCGAGCAACTTCGCCCTCTTTACTTCCTTATGAAGCTTGCAGAGCAAGATAATATGGCCGACACGACCGCTCTGATTCTAGTGCCTTCGCTACTCACGTTGCTTGCAGTACTTGAAAAACCGTCTCATGGGTTCGCTATCATCGCCGATCAAGTGAACCTGTGGGTCCGGTGCGTGTTCATGTTCGCCGGCCGCATGGGTGGAGCTTACTTGGCGCGTGAGATCTTCACGTACAAGCTTCGCTCCAGGCTTCAACAACAATCTGGCCGCCGCAATAGAGCTGCTGAAGATGCCGTGTTGAGCAGCGTGGACGGTGTCTCGACTCGTTTGTGGATCCAACGGCTCATGCTTCAAGATTTCCATCGCCACTTCTGGTACCTCACCATCGTCACAATCGTTGTAACCTTCGCGTGTTTCGAACGCATGGAGGTTCCCGCGCGATTTGCCCTCCTCACATAAGCGACAAACGGCTGAAAGATCAGAGAAGAGAAGAATGTTGTAAGCACAAGAGATCTACTGAGGTTATGTATGGTGAGAAAATGCATCTACTGCGGTGGCGGTGGCGGCATTGTGACTAGATCCGCAGACGGACCCGCAACTTCAATCTGTGGTGACTCCTGGTCTTGGTTGCTGTTGTGGTGGTGGTGAGGAGTTGGATGCTCGAATGAGACGTCGGTTCCAACCGCCGACGCGATTTCTGCGATGATCTTCTCCTTGCGTACCCAACGTCGCCGTCGCACGCAACGACCGACAAGCTTGTTCAACTTCTTTTTCAGTCGACGGCGTTCCCTCGCCGTCAGCTTTGGCTGGTTGAGCTGTGGGTCCCGCAAGAAGTCTTTGAACGTTGTTGAGTACTGCCACTGATCCGAGCCTCCGAAGCGGTTGTCAATCATCCATTCGCTCAGATCGAAGGTCCAGGCGCCATCCGTCATGTCGGCGTTTGTGTAGCGAGGCGGATCCGTCACGAACAAGTGACCGGGCATGGAGGAGCCCCAGCCAGCAAAGATTTGGAAGCGCTGGATCTCGTACACAGCCTGCTCTTCCAGTGGTAACGCCTTGACCTTGTCTTCGAAGCTGGGTTCGTCGTCTCCTGCGCGAGGCGAGCGCGTGACGAAACGACGTCCAATAACGTCCACCACCTGTGTGACCGGGAGTACAAGCTGTCGGAGAGGGTTGATGAAGCGATCCTCCAGGACTTGTGTCGAGAACGCAAATCCCGTGTACGCTTTCTGGCGGTCGGGAAGCACCGACGCGCGAGCCGAGGGTGATGCCGCCGCGAGCTGCTCGATAAGGTCGAACTGAGGTTTTGGCTGGTCCAGGTCAGTCATGAAAAGCTGGTAGCTCAGGTTGGGCGGTGTCCACTGCGCCTTGACCGGGTCGGTCTTGCCCTTGTGGTGTTCCTGCAGCACGTGGTAGTACTCTGGGTAGAATTCGCGCTTAAACGCCTTGTACAGGAAATCTCGTCCGAGGCAGAGCAGCACCGACAAGTACATGATGATGTAGAATTCACCGAGCGTGAAGGCGTACGGGAATGCTACGTCGCCCACTGCTGTTGGCATGCAAGTTGAGATAATCACGGCGCTGAAGAACCAGAATATGATCGAGAAGAGGAACGCGATGACAGTCAAAAAGTTCCAGGTCACGACGTTGAGCCCCAACTTTGCCCACCCCACGAGAATCATGGCGCAGTACGAGAAGCCTCCACAAACTTCGCGAGAGAACGAGTTGCCGCGGGAGTCAGTGTAACCAACCAAGAACGCCGGCACTAGTGCGCACGCGGCGCCCTCGTAGAGCGCCTCTGCAATCCAAGCAGCAAAAATCTTGAGACTGAACTGTTCTCCCTGCGCGCCTGCGTAGTACAGGCCTGGAAACTTGTCAGCAATATACGCTGGCACCTCCTGCTCCAGAACGCCGACAATACCGATCGGCAGTGATGTCCAGAAGATGTTGTAGCCGTTGATCCACATGTTGTTGTAGTACAGCGTTCCGGACCCCCCGCTTGTCATGCCGAGCACGAAGCACGCGCAGTACAAGATGATGTTCTTGTAGACCACGTACAACGCAAGCTTGGCCATGCGACGGTAGTTCCAGTGGCCATGTACGAGCAGCAAGCGCTTCAAGAAGCGGAATTGCGCGATCGCAAAGTCGCTCGAGTTGACGGCTTGCATGCCCTCGTGGCCAGAGATGCCAATGCCGATGTGGGCTTCTTGGATCATGCCGACATCGTTAGCGCCGTCGCCAATCGACAAGGAACGGCAGCCAGGGATGTTGGTTTTGTACAGTCGGACAACCTGCGCCTTCTGCTTGGGGGACACTCGGCAGCAAATCACAGCCGCACAGTACTGTGAGACTTCGAGAAAGAGATCACACAACACGGGGTGGTTGAAGACCATCGTGAGCGAGCGACCGTCGATGATGATTGCCTGTTTGCGACTTGGAGCCCCTTCTTTCCTTTCAGCACGCAGTTGCTTGCATCGGTAGTAGAGCAAGTCGTAGAGTTTTGAACTAGTCGGGTACGTGTCGGTGTTGATGATGAGACGCTCCATGTCGTTATCCAGCAACTGGCACGCAAAGCCGATGTTGATCGCTGTTTCCTCTTTGTCTCCAGTGAGGATCCAGATCTTGATGCCAGCGCGAGCCAAGTCGGCGATTGTCGACGTCACCTGATCCTGGAGGCGGTCTTCGATTGCTGTCGCACCGAGCAGTTCGAGCCCCATCTCCAGCGACTCTTCCAGTTCTTCAATGTGATTTGGTTCACCTGCCTTTTGGCGTTGCACTTGCGTGAGATCCGACAGTGCGTTCTTATACTCTCGAGACCACTCGAGGTATGCGGCCTCTGGGATCTCCTTCTGTGCGATCACAAGCGTCCGAAGCCCCTCGCTGGCGTACCGTTCCAAATGCTGCGTGGTGACCTCGACAATGTGCGGGTCGCAATTGTCCGGGTGCAAGCGAGCAAAGATGACCGAGTCGGCCCCCTTGGTCAGCAGCACGATGCGCTTGTCGGGTGTTCGCACGACAACCGACATACGCTTTCGCGTACTCGTGAAATCGATCATCTCGAGCAGCTCGTAGGTGATCACTTCACCCGGGTGGTTCGGGTTCCGGATCGCGACCGATCCGTTCTTGCGACCGATGAACTCGTAGCCAAAGAATCGAGCGCCCGAGACCAACGCCAGCTCGTCGGGTGACGACGCAGAGAACTTCGGTCCGTCGTCACCATGCTCCAACACGACCGAGTGGCACACGGCCAAGTGAGCCAGGAACGTTTCGATCCACAAGGCCTGGACGGGGTTGCTAGCCGGGTCGCTGTCGCGTTTGTACTCGCCTTGAGGATCGACGAAGTGGACGTTTTCAAACTCCTTTTCGAACGGGGTGTTATCGGCCAAAATGTCACTCGCCGAGAGATCTTTGCCGAGGCGGCGCACCGCTTCACGCCCGATCTCCGTCGTGCCTCGGCCGTATGAGACGCCATGAATCGACATTTTGCGGAAATCCATCTCGTTGGCCGTCAGTGTGCCCGTTTTGTCACTGAAGATGTGTGTGACTTGACCGAGATCGTCGTTCAAGTCAGCGTTCCGCACGAGCGCAGGTGTGTCTGTGACTTCGTCGTACATGTGGATGTCGCGGTTGAGAAAGAAGGTCTGGTACGACTTTACAATTGCAACAGTCACGTAGAGCGTGATGGGCACGAACGACGCAATCAAGATCCAGTAGTACCCCATGTAGATGCCCCAACCGACGACATCGTTGCGGAACGGCGCTACGCCATTGAGATCGTGCAGCATCAAGTACGTTGCGCGGTCGTAGTTTTGGGCAACCCAGATCGAGCACGTCACGGCGCCAATCAGGCAGAGTACAAGCAACGCCGCCATCAAGATGCCGATGCCACGATTCACGATCGCCAGGATCTTGCTAGTCTTGGAGGGCGTCTCACTCGCGGACTGCATGATCTTGGTGTCTTTGCCCGTGTTGAGGACAAGTCCGTAAACGTACGGCGTGTTGCGGATCACCGAGCCGCGCAACGCGATGTTCTTGAGGTCAATGGGGATCGTGTGGCCCTTGTGAGGCTCGAAGCGACCGGAAAACGAGTTGACATCGTGGTTGGGCTGTTCGCACAGCACTCGACCAGGGAGATTGCCCAGCGAGCGTGGGTCGTTGAGCTGCGAAAACGTGCAGCTAAGCGCTTGGCGAACTTTGAGGTTTGTCTCCCCGTCAAGCGACTTGGTCTCGACAAAGCTAATTCCCACGGGCGCGTTCGGGTCGGGCTCCGAGACGGCAAGCAGCAAGATGTCCGCCGGGACAGCCTCGTAGTTGCATACCTTGAGGAAGTCACCGACACGGACGTCGCTCCACGCGATTTCGCGAAAGCACGACGCCTCATTGGCATCGAACACGTGGGTCGGGCGCGCGTTCATCTTCTGGTCGGCACGGTGGCGAGCATGGTCTTCGATTGCAGCAAAGACCGCGTCGATCGTGAGTACGATCGCCAGCACCATCCATTGGTATGGCAACCCCTGCGTTGATGAGATGGACGGGATGATCTGACCCGCGCCGACGAGCAAGAAGTAAAAGTTCGCGACTTGCGTGAGGCGTGCGTAGTAGAACTTGGGCACGAAGTTGTACTTGGTATACTTGGCTGTCACGACTTTGTTGTCACAGAACTCGAGGTTCTTGGCCGGGTTGTTGACGTACACGACGCGGGAGCCTTCCTCGGAAAGCGCCGAAGCTGAAGATAATGGAGCCAAGATGGTCAGTACGGTTCACGCCTCGCGAGATGTGCGCCTGACTACGCGAGAGTATAACATACCAGAGCCCCCTGTGCCGTTCTCCGCGCCGACAACGCTACTGCCTTCGTCCGCAGCCATAATAACCGTGCTAGCCGTGATCTCGCCGTTCTCGAGCGAGCGGTACGTAACGTCCGAGGCCATGGAGAGATCGCTGCGGTTCGAGTCGCTGCGCACTTTCTTGGACACCACCGGCGGTGCCGGCGGGGGGACGACCCTGCCGTCCATCACGCCAAACCAACCGGAGGCACGACGAAGCGTGAGCGTGCTCAGCAGGCCTAATGGACTGTGGTTGAGACGCGCTTGGTGCTCCACGAGTTGTGAGGCTACCGCCTGCGTGGATTGCGCGTCTATTTCTCAACTCGTGCGCTTCGAGGCGATACGCGAATAATCCGAGTCGCCCCCCTCCAGTCTAAAAACCGCGATCTCTTTTCGAGACCGACAGAGTCCGGGATTGGGCCATTCTCAGCTTGATCTCGCGCAAACGCAAGCGAAGCAAAAAACCCAGCATGCGGTCCACAACATGGAAGGCGAAGTAATCAAGATACCAGCGCCGTTGCTAAATACAGCGATTGTAGGGAGTGCAGTGCATCTCCGCGGGTTCGTTTCGGCATGTTCAAGACTATTTGTGGACGCACTCGAATCGGTCAGATGACGGTGCCGACCAGAGACCGAATCATGGCTTCTCCGTCCCGTGGGATCGTGCAAGTCTCGCACCGATCCGGCATCGCGGGACGGATCTGCCTGTCGCAGATATTTTCGGGGCCGTGGGATCGGAAAAAGAACCCGAATTACCACCGCTGCCGTCGCTCCATGAAAGCGAATGTGGTGTACGGTAGAACGGCCGGATTTCCCACGGTGGGATCGTACTGGCGTCCCCACCTAGCTCGACTGTGTGAGAGCTGTTAGGGGCGAGCTCTCTTCAGCTCCAGCAAGCTGGGAGATGATGCGGCCGTACCAGAATGGCAAATCTAGCTCTTTGGCGACGGGAGGCCATTTAGAACAGCCACTATGGATATCATTCTTCGAAGTACCACCTACACGTACGTACGTACGCACTCGGGGCCTCGCACGCGTTCACAAGTGCTTATTAGAGTTTGCCCTGGATCTTGGCGAGCATCGCGGCACCGTCGTCCTTGGCGATCATGGTCTTGCCCGCCGGCAACTTGAGCACGCCGTCCTCGTCGAAACGCGGGATCACGTGGACGTGGACGTGGAACACAGCCTGGCCCGCAGCCGGGCCGTTGTTCTGGACAATGTTGATGCCGTCGGCGCCCGTCGCCTGTCGAGATTTGTAGCCATCGCAAGCGATCTGTGAGCCAGCCAAAAAGATCAAAGGAACCCGAGAAGAAAAGATCGAACCTCCTTGACGGCCTTGGCGAGGCGCGGCAGTTCGCGGAAGAGGTTGGCGGCCACGTCCGCGGGCATCGCTGTGTGTGATTGGGTGGGTGATAATACCATCATAAAGTGAGATGCACATACGAATATCCTCTGGATATCGCGGGATCATACCGTCCACAGTGGCGTAGCCGCGGGCCTTGGGGATCAAGAGCGCGTGGCCCGGCACGAGCGGGAACGCGTCCAGGATCGCGAGCACATGCTCGGTCTCAAAGATCTTGAAGGACGGGATCGTGCCGTCGAGGATCTTGGCGAACACGTTGTCGTTGTCGTACGGCACAGCCATCGTCCCTTAGCTGCTTCAAGACGGGGAGACAAGCGAATATTATCGACCTCAACACTTCTTCGGAGCTTGCTCACTTTCCCTCATTTGAGGAACATGTATTTTATTCACCAATCAGAGATCGTAGAACTACAATTTCATCCAATCCATACATTTTAAATAGTGACCAATGTCACAAGTCACTGACACCAGACATTCCGCCGCGTGTGGGCTTCCACGCCAATCTCGAAACACACAAGGAGGGAACCGAACCAACCGAACGATGGCGCTCCCCGTGGACCGTGCGCAGTCGAACGCGATGAACCTGCAGGTGCTCAAGCGCCAGGACGAGTCCGTCATGGACATCGTGGACATGGCCAGCCACGTCGTCGTCTACGAGTTTGACCAGACGCTGCAGAGTTGGGTACGTCCGACTTCGGCGCTGCCCCATGGGAACCGCGACTCATGATGATGATGACGATGTGTGTGCAGAAGCGGAAGGACGTCGAAGGCTGCCTGTTTGTCGTCAAGAGGTGCGCTCCAGTTGGGATGGAGATGATCGAACAGGTAGCTCACGTGTGGTGGTCGTTTTAACAGATATGCGGCGCCGCGCTTCCAGATCTTTGTGAACAACCGTCTGAGCACGACCAACATGACGATCCCCGTGGACAGCCGGCTCGAGGTCGACAGTGTGGACACATTCCTGATTTTGCGGAGTCCCGACGCCTCGGCCCCGGGCGGCTACGCGATCTACGGCCTCTGGTTCTTCCCGGAGGAGGACCGGGAAAAGATTCTCAAGCTGCTGCAGCGGTACGTTCTCGATTTCTCGATGCGCTTGGCACGACTTATAACCGGCCAAGACACTCACACTCTTTGGCCAATGGATCCTGCGAATACACAGAATGGTGCGCACGGTGAACGAGCCCACGGCGCCGGAGACGCCGTCCAAGACGACGAAGGAAGAGCCGCAGCAGCCCCCGCCGCCGCAGGCCGAACCCGAGCAGACACAGCCGGCGGCAGACGAGAACGCGCAGCCGGCGGCGCCCCAGCAGAAGCAGCCGCGCCAGCCGCGCCAACGCGGCCAGAACGGCCAGCGCGGCGGTCGCGGCCGCAACAAGCGTGGCGACGCCGCCACCTCCAAGCCCTCCACGCCGACCACGATCTTGCAGCGACCGCAGCAGGGCGAGGCGGCCGACTCGACCCAGGAGGCGAATGGAAACGCGGCCGGGTACACGCCCATCTCCCGTGAGGAAGGCATCGCCGCGGGCAACGCGATCCTGGGCATGCTGGGCGGCAACCCTGCGCCGCAGACGCAGACGCAGAGCCAGCCACGCTCGCGCACGAGCTCGGGTGTGAGCAACGGGCAGGCCGCGGTCGTGAGCAAGGAGCAGCTCAAGCAGACGCTGATCGCGCTGCTGGACGAGCCGCAATTCTTTGACCAGGTCTACCACGCGTACGTCGGCCGTGCCCACGCGCGGTCGTAACCAGACAACAAGTGCGTGAGCGGGGCTCGCGCCATCCACTAGACAAATACGCGTGTTAGGGACGACCGTCGTGGTGTGGAACAAAGCGGGGGCCAACGCGCAGCGAGCCCTCGCCGAGGCGGACGAGTGCATCAGAAAAGAAATATATCCTCCCCTGATGTTCGGCCTCCATGTTGTGACTTTTCAACTGTCAATTTTAGGGATGTTTCCGTTTAGTGACATCCGAGGCTTCCCACCATCACACCCACGGTGCACACGATGGCGACGAATCCGTTCCAGCGGTTCGCGCGTGGCGCGGCTTTGACAGCGCCCGTCGCGCGCAACCCAGCAGTAGACGTTGGTGGCGATGTGCGCAGAACGGAGAGCCCGTCACCAGTCGCGAGAAAGCGGAAGCGATCGATCAAGGAAGAACCAGAGGAGGAAATGGAGAAGCGAGCCACTGGTATTACGAGTCCGTCCCTGAAGCCTGCAAGTGATGAACCCCACGCGAGCACTACTGCCACAAGCGGCGACCACAATCACCGCCGTCTCCGCCTTCTGGAGCTTCTCGTGGAGGCGCGTCGTGACGGCCCAGACGCCGCGATTGACCGCTTCGGCACGCAGGCGTGTGTGTACCGCCCAACCGAGACAAGCGCCGCGACCCAGCGCTTCCAAATTCTAGTGGCCGCACTGTTGAGCTCTCAGACGCAAGACCCGGTCACACACGCGGCCATGCAGCGCCTCCACACGCATCTCGAGGATACCAACAAAGATGCCGAAGGGCTGACGATCGCCAAGGTGCGCGCGACCTCCGCCACCCGGCTCGAGGAGCTACTCGTGCCCGTGGGCTTTTACCGACGCAAGGCACAGCAACTCAAGCAGGTCGCCGACAGGCTCCACACCAAGCACCAAGATGACATCCCACGCTCTCTGGACGGGCTGCTCGCGCTGCCTGGCATCGGCCCAAAGATCGCTCGCGTGATCTTGCTGCTCGCGTGGGACCAAGTGGACGAAGGGCTCATCGTGGACACTCACGTCCACCGCCTCGCCCAGCGGCTCGGCTGGGTGGGTGACGCGGGCACCAAGACCCCCGAGCAGACCCGCGCAGCGCTGGACGAGTGGGTGCCGCGTTCGTACTGGCGCGATTTTTCACGGCTTGTTGTGGGCTTTGGACAGAATGTCTGCGTGTCGGTGCACCCGAAATGCGTCGAGTGTCCGCTTGCGCCTCTGTGCCCGAGCGCGTTCTCATATCGACACCCAGCCAAGCAAAAGAAATCCAAGCCGTCCAATGCGGCGCAACCCACTGTGGAGCTGCGCTATGAACACGAGAACGACGATGTGTTTGACCACACCACGACATGACCAGAGAGGCTAATATTTCAAGATGGTAGTGTATGTGACTTTTGGGATATAAGGGGGGAAACGATAATCTTTATCTGGTGTCTCGATCTTGTCTCAGTCGGCGTGGCGGTACACGGTGATGATGAGCCAGGCGCTGAAAAAGACCGTGACCAGTGCGATGCGTACGAGCGCGCGCTCGTGGATCTCGTCCAGCGTCTCGGCTCGTCGCGTGCGCGGCTTGCGGAGCGTCGTCACGGTCCGCAACGCATGTCGGTCTTCGACGCCGTAGGGAGCACTCTCAGCTACCGTCGTGGGCCTGCGTGGCTGGAACACCTTGGCGGTCTGTGCACCGACGGCTGTCATGGGCCACAGCACGTTCTGGACGAGCGCGCGCAGCAGCGCCACGGGCGACGGCTTGAGCGAGATCTCGTCGTACCCGTGGCGTGGCGCCTCGTAGCTGTGGTGGCGCGCTTTCCGCAGCAACATGTCGCGCTCGAGCGCGTCGTGGTCGTCGGCGTCACCGTACTCTGGCATGCGGTCGCTGTCATAGTCGTAGTGCGCGTAGTAGCTACCGTCGGCCGAGTCACGCCGGCTGATAAGCGGCTGCGCGAGTTTGTCCGACTCGTCGTCTAACACGCCGTACCGCGACGCCTTGGACGACGACGACGAAAGCGACAACGTCGCGTCCGCGCTGTACGAGCCCTGGGTCATGATCGCGCGCCACGTCTCCATTTGAGGATGGCGGGGGGGGGGGGGGG